>DWAV01001870.1:0-12372 GCA_018231305.1 Noctuana lactifera | reverse complement strand
GTGATGCTCCTCCAGGCACAGGAAGCCCTGCAGCGTGGGGCTGGCGCGGCGCGCGCACGCCAGACAGTGCACCACGTGGCGGCGCTCGTGCTCGCGCACCAGCAGCGCGTGCCACACCTCGCGCTCGCACGTGCCGCAGTAGTGCGACGCCTCGCCGCGCGCTCGCCCGTGGAAGCGCACCGGCACGCCGCGCGCACGCACCACGCTCAGCGTGCCGGCCGCCGCGCGCAGCGTCTGCATCAGGCAAGTGCGCATCGCGCGGTGCAGTCGCGGGTCCGACACGCGGATATTGCGCGCCAAGTTCCACGTTAGGTGTACCATTGGCACGATAGACTTGAAGTTCTGCACCTTGTTCCATTCGTACCGTTCGAGCGCTAGCGAATATTGCCGTGCCGTCAGTGGACCCACATTCCATGCGATATTGTTGCACCACCCTGTGGCCTGTACCCAGTGCACACAGCCGGCGTTGACCCACACGAGATCCCCGGGCCGCTGTGTGAACCGGTAGACGGGAACGCCATGCGCGCGTAGCTCCTCCGGGTCGGGCCACCACGAACCGTGCAAGTATGACAAGCTATGCCTCTCGCACAGTTCTCGTACGCCGCCCCAGTAGGCGTCCGGCACGCCGAACCATTCGCAGTCTCCGGGGCCGATGTTTATATTGATCGAACAAAAGTTGTTGTTTTCTTGGTGGCCGGGCGTTCGGCTGCAGGCACCTTCATGTAGAGCTGCACGGTGTTCATTCCGAGGATGACGTGTCCGACGTGCGAGAGCATGTTGGCGGCGGAGGCGACGCGCGCGAAGGCGGGCAGCTTCTGGAGCTCGGAGAGCTGCGAGCGCCACTTGCGTTCGTCGGAGAGGTCGACGTTGGTGCCGAAGCGCAGCATGCGCGCGCCCTTGCGCCGCTTGGCGGGGCCTGAGCCGGACTCGCGGCCGTCCGAGTCGGACAGCGCGCCGGCCGCGTGCGAGGGCGCCGAGCCGCGCTCGCGCTCCTCGCGCAGTGAGTCCTGGAAAGAGCCGGCCTGGTACTGCGCGTACTTGCGCACGGTGGTGTGGGAGCGGTGCGACGCGCACGCCCAGACCCGGCGGCGACCGCTCGAGTCCCAGTTCTCGTCTGCGGACTGCATGAGCTGCGTGCGCACCTCGACGGCGTGGTCGGGCCAGGCCTCGACGAGCGTCTTGGTGGAGAAGAGGCCGAGGTCGAGCTTGAGCGCGGCGGTGAGGCCGCGCACGACGGCGATGGGGTGCTTGAGGCAGAAGTCCTGCAGCTGCGGCGAGAAGGCCTCGCGCTTGGACTCGACGTAGACGAAGGGCGCGGGCGGCGCGAGCTGCTCGGCGGCGAGGCGCGGTGGCGGCACGCCGGGCGGCGACGGCGGCGCGCGCCCGTCGCCCAGCACCGACCACGACGACGGCGCACCCGCGTTGTCCCTAATTCAGAACACACCATATTTAAAATACATGCAATAAATGTAACAGCATTTGTATGTATACCACTAGTGAAAGCAGATTGAATATAAATTAAATATGGAAAACGTTAGGCAAATAATTGTGAAACGTTCATAAACAAAGTTGTTATTCTATATATTACAATAATCAATCTATAGATAAACAATAACTACAAAATATTAAAACGTTCTTTTTGCATAAAAGGTAGTCTCAATATTTATAAATCACAACAGAAATGTGCCAAATACTCACTTGGAAGCATCCAAGATCTGTTTGGAAGTCATGCCTGTGTGGAAAGACACAGGCTTCAGTGGCTCAGTCTTCAGTGGTTCCAGCTTAACCACGGGTTGTCGGCCGCCCAGCATCACTTCGTTATGACTAGCAGTGCTTACACTCTCTATGGAAAGCAAAAAATAACATATAAATAAATAACATTTAACACATCCGTGTGTTGTAATAGTTACCAAGCCAGTCTACCATTTGAAGGGACCTGGATTCGATTCCATTCGGGGCAGAAAGTTTCAATTCAATTTACCAGCCCTAAAATTATCTCAGCTTTATATCTACGGAAGCAATACTACTAACCTTTTCTCTTTATAGTTTTAACCATCTTTATGATATAATAAGTTGTATTAGCACTATGTTTATAAATTTGTTTGTAAAGTATAGATGTATCTTAATGACTGACACAAAATACTCTCAATTATTGACGGACAATAATTTGATAGTTGACAATGGCACTATAATTAAAAAAAATTCAATTCATAATATAGAACCATTGTGAAAAAGCAACTATAAGGATTAACTACAAATCTTTAAAACTACTATGTACCAAATTATTACAACATAACGAGATGAATTATTCGAACTAAACGTTCGTTATCAACGCGTAGTACATATTATCTATTATCTAGTGAGTAGCTCCAATTATATATTGTAGTTGTCATAGGTTACTACAAATAGATGTATTAACGTGTGCATACGTGCGTGACGATACGCGCTATATGCTCAGCTGATAATACCAACCTGGTATCTATTGGGATGTTTATATGTAAATGTAACAAATATGTAGATTAAATGGTGCTATTGAAACCAGGACAGAAACAAAACTGTCACACAGAACATTGTATGTACGAGTATACACGACCAGGAAATCAATTTCTATGAAGATTTTCAACAACAGATAAAGATTTTTTTAAATAATATACTTAGTAGTTTTTTATAATGTTAGAAAACAAAGGTGTTTATAAAAATTTAATACACTTCAAAAAGAAATAAACTCAAAATACATAATGAAATAATTATAAATATGTTGTTTGAAAGCGCATTAGCGCTGATAGATAGATAATAATCTATTAACATTATCATGTGTAAATAATCGTGCACAGTTCCATTAATATTACATACTCGTACATATGAAATTGATAAACATGTGTTGCTTTTGTGATTTTCACCTTTACATTTGTTTACTTTTATATTAATTTATTTATTTGATAAGTTCACACTATGAACTTAATTCACTGACATGGATTATATTCAATAGCAAAAGTGCCTGTACTGACTTCATCCTATCTAAAGCCGTATACACATGTGTTGCCATGTCTGAGGGGATTTAGCCTATAGTCACGTCATTGTTATCAGGCAACATCTACATTTCTGGCCGAAACACCAGCGCTTTAGATAATTTATAACTCAGCTAATTTATATGGTTGTCTGTTTGTAGTACTATATCCGACTGATAAACCAATACAACACGCAACAACGGAATGTTACATAGATTCCTAATAATTACTACTGTTCACCCACAGAGCATAATATAACATCCTCAAGAATAATTCTGTAATGGAGTAGCACAAGCTCGGGGAATCCCCTGAAAAAAAATAGGAAAATAGGGATGGAATACACACTCGTTATTGGCTCCTTCTTGATTTCTGGCTGCGAGTCCGACGAGAACCTCTTGAGCAGATCTTCAGCGAGCGACTCGGCGTTGTCGCCGCTCGCGCTGCCTTCGCTTTTCGTAACCTGCAACAGCATTACCATATTACTGACTATTAAAACACCATATAGGTACGAATATACGTACAATGTTAATATATGTACGTACACTCCTCATTATTCATCATTATAGACCTGCCGCCCTATTCAATAGCTTTATAAAGGAACCAGGATACAAACCGCGCGCGCCCTGGCCGCCTGCGCCAAGCGGTACTGTGAGAGCAGCTGCTGCATCAACGCCTGCAAATAAATTAAATTATTGTTGTAATTAATACATTGGGCATGCTTTATGCCAAATAGCATATACTTATAGCCAACCTTTAATGGTGTGAAGCTAATTGAGGGTCACTAAACTCAATTAACTCCACTATTTATATATCTTTTACTGCGGGAATAGGTACTATATGTCAAATATTATAAATACAATTAAAACACAAACTATATTATACTCTAGATACAATAAAATTTATATATATTTTGTAAATAAAATTATAAAGCAACATTGAATAATATTATGATATATCTATTTCAATATTATATTGTGTGGAAAATAAAACGTAACGTAACTCTTGATTACAAAATTAAAAACACGCCACCGTTTAACTATAATCTTACCTATTAATGATAATTTTATTTAGTTTTTTGATCAACTTGCTTTCGTTTACAAAAAAAATTGGTGGATACATTTTATTGGATATTTTTATAGCAAGTAATGACGTCGATACAGCTTGGAAAAATACGACACTAAAACGTTTAATTATTACAATCTAATATTTATATTATTTTAACTTGAAAAAGTGTCGTAAGCAAGTAGACTTCCAGAATTGCACGTGTCGACGCGATGACAAACAAACTCGTTCAATAAAAAATGCACTTGTTGACAACCAGTTTTTTTTACAACTTTAAATACTTGTAGATGGGACCGCGGATTTTGCAATTAACATTGAACTTGACAAACTAGTTCCATACAACAGTTTGAAGTCGTTTATAAAAAGGACAGCTTGAGCCCTCGCAATCTGCACGCGTGTTCCGTTGCCAGCTCAAGGGCGCGTAGATGCACTGACAACACTAATTAGTTTCGTAGATCGTGTCCACTGCAAATATTTAAAAAAAAAAACCTAAACTCTTCTCTGACCATTTGACAAACTCTGACACGCATGTTTATTTGAATAAAAGTTGTTTAAATAATAGAAAAAATAACATTTCATGGTTTTCATTTTTTAATAGCTTTTTCCATGAAATTAAAATTGATAGTGTGTTTTAGTTATAATGATTAAAAATTTGCTATAATTTAATTTAAAATGAAATTAATTTAGGTCTTAAATACTATATCGATGAAGATCGTCTATAAACTCACCCAGTGAATGTAAAAAGTACTCGGAAAATGACAAGTGAATGCAAAAGTACTCATTGAAAAAATTACTATTGAATGTAAAAATTTGTCGTTGGAAGAATAATTAGTGTACATAAAAGTATAGTAGTGAATAAAAAAATAGTTAAACTTGATTTTAAAGGAGTGCCGAGAGTGTCTTTTTCCGCCGGCTTTTTTCTCCAGGATTAAATGTAAAAAAATTTTGTTGGAAGAATAATTAGTGTACATAAAAGTATTTATAGCCAATATTAGCCAAAAGGGTGCCTAAAGCTGATGTACCATATTTTATTGTATAACGTTCATCGAGAGTATACAAATACCTTATGATGAATAAAAATGTTTTTATTTATTTGTTACGCAAAATGACTAGTGAATGTAAAAGTACTCTTTGTAAAAATAACTAGTGTATTTAAGCGTTTACTGGAGAATGACTAGTGAATGTAAAAAGTACTTGTTGATGAGGTGAGAGGTTGTGCGAGTTCCGCTGCAGGTACTGGAGGGTCTGCAGCTGGTGGTGCGTGAGCGGCGGCGGCTCGTCGGCGCGCTTGCCGGGGTAGGGCGGCGGCGCCGACTTGGGCGCGCGCGACGACATCTCCGCCGAGATGGGCAGGTTCCACGCCTCCTCGATAGAGGGCAGCTGCCGACGCCTGGTACATACCAATTACCCTTATCACTTTTACACACACCAGGTTTTTTCCCCACACATAAGAATTTAAATGATAAATTTGAATTTCTGTTCTCGCTTTGGGTGTTTGTGTTATTGTCTTTGTTTGTGTCCATGGCACCCACGACACAGGGAATCCTAGTGTGGGGCTGTGAGGGGGAACCGTTATAGCGTTATTATGATAACATGTCAGAATTCTGTAAGTAACTAATTCAGGTGCTAACGACCAGGAAAATATCCTTATCTACAGTAAACCAATTTATTGTGTTTCGAACCACTTCTAAAGCAATTCAAATATGGATATGCCTTGATCACAATATGCAATATTCAAGAGGCTAACATGAAACCGCGCAACATTTTCCGGGAGGAAGGTAACCGGGAAAGCGCGTGCAAAATAGGTTTCATCACATTTCCTTGCATAGCGATACCATGTGAACTCTAAATACTATTTAATAGCACAAACAAATTAACATAATTAAACGGACTTTACTATTTTTAATGTACCCAGCATCTATTATTACTAAGTATTATTAACTAGATTGTTATTGTTGTTTCAAGTTTTTTTACTATCGACCAGACAGTCCGCCACCTTGCTTGCCACCAGCTTGGTGCTACCTGGTGGCCTTAATTACCTGCAGCAGAGTAAAGTTTCAACTACCATTAGGCACTACTTACTTCCCCGTGACCGAAGGCATGGGCGCATGAGCCAAGTGTGCCTTGAGGAAGGCAAGGCGCTGCCTCAGGGCCGCGTGCGTGGCGGTGGCGGCGGCCCCGCCATTGTTGTAACACGCGAAGGCATCGCGTGGCATCTGGCAACTCTCGTACAGGCTGCCCAGGTTCGTCCACGCCGCCGAGTGGCCCTTGTCTAACTGCACCGCGCATATGTACGCTTGCAGTGCATCCATCGGTTGATTCTGTTGCTGGTATAAGACTCTGGAAGCAGTTTTATTTTTATGAATAAGTGCTCCTATATCTATGGTTACGATATTGTTTAACTAAAATTAACTAAAAATGTTAATATATATAGGTACAACGCATGTTAACCTTAGCAAATATAAATATTAATAATTAACAATTTTGATTCAAAAAATATATTCAGTAACTTCAATATTCGAAAAAATATTCCTACTAATTAACACAAGTGTATCTTGCACGAACCTAAAAAACTAAAACGAATAGGATAATATAGGCACAAGTTAATCAGCCATAGATATTTAACTGTCCCATAAGAACTATGCATGACTATACTATAGCTACTATGTAATATTATTAGGAATTTTACTTTTAATAACTAAATATCTCTTTTTTAATTTACAGTTCTGATGCAAGTGACAAATACTGTCTTAATGAGGAATAACGTCTTTAACCCGAATGAAAATCAGTCTCACCCTATGGAGCACCAAGTGTCAGCATTGCCCTCAGACTTCTCCACGGAGTTCCTGTAGGCGATGAACGCGTCGTGCACTTTGCCCTGAGCGGCGAAGCACCTCCCCAGCAGGTAGAGGCCGGCGCCCGACTCCGGCTCGGCGTCCACCGCGCGCTGCAAGCACCATATAGCGGCACGGGCCCGAGCTGCAGTCTCGCCCAACGACGCGCAACGGTGGTACAACCAACCTATGACAACACAATCAGTATCCATTCAGCTACATTAATAATATATCGATATATTATATTACTACAGATATTACAGATATATATTACTAGCTATGCCACGCGGTTTAACCCGCGTTAAAAATAATAACGTAATGCTTGATAGCCTATAATCTTCCTCATGAATGTAGCTATCATATTATACAAAATCATTTTTCATATAGGTCCAGTATTTCGCAAGAATAGTGCGTTCAAACAAACTCTTCAGCTTTATATTATTAGTATAGATATCGAGATATATCTTTGCTAGCTTCGTAAACACTTTAAAAATTTAGCTTATTACTTACCTAAACTACCTACTCTATCAACCAACTTCAAAAAAAGGAGGTTCTCAATTCGACTATACTTTATTTAATGTTTGTTACCTCATAACTTTCGACTGCATTCATTTGAATGACTCTTTTTTTACATAAAAACTGGCGCTTCATGTTTGGTCCCATTTTAAGTATTTCTTATATTAAGTAGTAATTTAAGTATGAGCGCGTTAACTTTGAAGTTGGTTTTTCTCGTAACGCGAGTTGTAATAGGTTTTAATGAATAACGTAATAAGTACACTACCCCTAACGTATAGACTAAACACTACACAATACCTACTTCCGACCACGCACTGCTACAGGAATTACGTAAATAAACAAAGAAAAACACGTCCGACTCACTGCTTGTTTTACACTCGTAGCATTTATAGGCATGCCACTTTTTTACCACCCATTCAATGAACGCAGAAACAAATGAATGCAATGTAAACAGTAGTAGCGAAACGGTTCTATCACGCACACTAACTCAATCACCAACTTGTGAAATTTTTTATGAATTATAAGCAAATATACTTAATAATAAGTTAAAATATTCTAGAACTAAACGCAACTATTACACTACGTAAGTACATAAAATTGACAAAATATTCAAAAAAGGTCATTAGTTAACTTCATGTAAGTGACACGATCATATTGAGCAAACCTCGACCTGTCTTTTAACGATGTTGATGTACCTGATTTGATGTTTTATGTACAACCTACTGCGTGTAGTAAAACCAGTTTGGGTGAATCGTTTCCAGCCCTACGACCAGTTTACATTCAGTTCCGCGCTGGTACGGAGCGAACAAGGCACACCCACGCCATTTGCAAAATAATACAATAAAACGTACCTGTATTACCATCCTTTGTACCAGTGCTATTATAATATGATTGATGATTCCATCATATAATATTCACATACCCACTACGGGCGACCACCTTATACGCAAATCCGCACATCGCCCTGCATTCGTGATGTGTGTGCGTATAAAATTTGAATGTTATTATTTTCCAATGTAATTTTTCTATCGATATTTTTTCTATAATGTTGTATAATAATAATATGTACATTTTATACAATATGTAAAGGTTACTTTCTGTTTTTCCTTTTTAAAACATTAAACTATATGTAAAATAGAAATCAATAGTCTAGTAACTAGTGACCACTTGACACGAGCATAATATTCTACTCAAAAAATCTGTAACATCTTTTCTGTTAGTAACTCTTTCAAAACACTGTAGCAATTACACCTGTATATATTTACCATTTACGCACGTCACATTGCACTTGTTTATTGTTTACATCTGATAATAATAATATGATGTAATCACAAAGCCGTCTCGAACCGACTCGACCGAATATGTAATGTACCACTAACTGTTAAAGTAATCAGGAAAAATTAAATAAGACAGTTTACTATGAACTATGAACCTATTGGCTTACATCAATTTAAAACTAAATTATTTTGTTACCATTTAATTTAATTTCTTTTCAATATTACGCACCAAAAGTTCAGGACTTTCACGAGCCGTCACCGTCAAGTAATCAATCATAATGCTTTAAAGGTAATAAATGGCGACCTGCCTGCCGGCTGTATATCGGATATCAAAAGGATATTTTAATATAAAAGATAAATACATGGCAATAAGGATTTAACAGAAGATTTATAAATATAAATCACAGTAACATAGATGTGCACTTAAGAATCATTAAAGGGTTTCTGTTATATTCAGAATGTACTGTGTACGTAAGCAAATAGCATTGAGTAAAAGATATGTTTATCTTGGGACACGAGCTGCGAATGAGGGATCGACTATCTGTCAATATTTCCTAAATAAATATGAGTTATGGATGAGTAGAGATCAAAAAATAAACATTTTAAACTCACCGAGTTGTCTACAAACATCCGCCTTCAATATGCACGACAGCTGCGGTTCCTTGAGTAGCCTCTCGTAGGCGTCTCGAGCGGCTTTCTTCAGTCCCCGGGCTTCTAGCAGGTGCGCGACGTGGAAGCTTAGCTCTAGGCGGGTGAAGGTGGCGTCCTGGTGCGGGGCGAGGCGAGATCTCCTGAAGTGCACCGCGGCCGCCGTCCAGTGCCTCCGCGCCTTGAACATGAGCGCAAGGCGGAGGTGCGCGTCCGCCGCCCGGGTGAATCCAGGCGACACGTACAGCGCCATCTGGAGTGCCTTCGTCGCCCTGCCAGACAAACCATTACCTAACACTTCACCTTACCCAAAATTGACAATTTTACTTATAACGTTTGAAAATATCAATCAATCATTGCAAGAATATGAACATAAAATTGTTACAATTCGATTTTTTAGTTCAGGCGACACCAAATGGCTGACTGCAGTTTGCATCCACCGACTTAAGAATTTCGTGCAGACCTTTAAGTGAAGTAAACAATACACTATATATAACCTAAAAGATTTTCTTAGTTTAGGTTTCTATTATAAAGTAGGTAATTGGCATTATTTTATAACAGAAACTTACTAATTACTATCAAATTTCGTTAGATAACTATCTATAATATTTATTAGCTGATTGTGTCATGATCAAAATAAAAGGTTAGTAAATCGGAAATCCCCGACAATTGATAACATACTTAGTAGTACTTACTAAATTTTATTTGATAATAAAATTATGATACTATCTAAAGAAGGCAATGTGGACCAAACATGTAATTATGTATTGAAGTTTCATCCTTGAATAATAATTACACAAATACTGAAACAAAGGTCAAAGTAAATGACTTATGCAAATAGCAAATACAGCGGATCTTTAATTACTTGTACGTTAAGCGAAAAATACATAATATGCATTTTAAAGAAAAATCGTCAAGAAACTGTGAACATCAGCAAATAAATTGCCATGCGCACTGACCTAGGCTAATGCATCGTGGAGTCCTATAACCTATAGCTTTCATGTATGACGACGGACGTTGAGGCGGTATGTAGGAAGGAACTATCGTCTGTAATATAACGCAAAAAGACAATACTAAAAATTCTAAACAAACAATAAGATCATATTCAAGAAATTTGTTTGTGTTCGTTTTTAGTACTGTTCTTGTTGTAAAGTAAACAATGTCACGGTTGCCGTCTGCACTTCTGGTCCCGCAAGGTCAGACAATGAGTAAACAAAGTACATAATATATAAAGGTTCCTAAAGTGAAAAGGAGTAGTCATAAACATGGGACAGAATTAACGGAAAGAAAGCACACTATAGCCCGCAATAAAACAATAAATTTTGTTAAGTATAGGTACCTATAGGATCGTAAAACATGATTGCTCCGACGACGAAAAGACAATATTATGTCCTACGCATTTTTTGCGGAATATTATTTTTGGAAATTTACTATAATAATAACAATGAGAGTTTTTATAAATTCGGGCTCCCCGGTCCCAAAATCTAAACCGGTCCACATTTGTAAAGCTTCGGAGCGGATTGCATTACGTATTTATGGGTTCAATGAAAAGACCGTCACTAAATCGGTGAAGTAAAAGATGTAAGCGCGCTCAGGTAGAATCGAGTATTGAGATCGTTCATAGACTGTCAGGTGTCGCTCAAGAAAATACAAAAAGAAGGTAAGGCGACAAAAAATGGTTGGAGAGCAAGGCGAATAAGTCTGTCCGTAACATTGGTGAGGTTATTGAGGAGCGCATCACCGGAGCGTAACGTCACCGATGCGACCGCGGGGTCGATGACCGTCTGAGGCTCGTTCGTGCAATCGATCGGACGATGCAACAACGCAACGTCTAGACGGTGATCGCGATCCGATTCGGACGCCTATAAAGCCTTTATTTAGATGACCTCTACTGACATTTGCGAGCCGAAACAAAGGAGCGAGACAGGTGGCGTCCGCTGAACACGCCGATACCGCGATACCCACCACTAAAATTAAAAGACGATTACGCACACACACGTAAAGTCGAAGAGAGCTTTCACCCGAGCCGACCGCGTCGCCTGAAGCGATTGCTCGACATACATAAACATAATACAACATTGTTTCTTTATAGCGTATGTTATACCTGAGACTATCAATGATTGGTAGCTGTCACGTAGTTTTCAAAGATGTACCAATGACTGTAGCGAGCATCTTTCTTAATTTAATTCACTTTCTGTCCAAAAAATACCTTATAAACTTCGCTTAATAATATATTACTTAATGATTCATTACACTTAAATGTTAAAATAGATTCATTTGCTTTTTTTTGTTTCTCGATATCTCGCATCGATTTTAATACATTATCTTCATTTAAACAAATAAACAAATGAATACACAATGATGCTGACGACACGTTGTGATTGTAAGAAAGGGAACGTGCCAAATAAAAAAGGTAATCACATTTTGAATGATTCATAAATTAAACAAATTCACCGATGACTAACATTACCAACTTTACTTCCTTAAGAAATTCTCTGAATGTCTTTGTTACGTACTGAAGTCCATGCTTTGTTACACGAGCTTAGTTACATTGCGGAATTGCGGATAAAGAAGCTTGAGTGTAAACAGTTATATAAAATCGGATTTCATTCAATCCAGTTTTCCGATTTTAAAACTAGTACATGGCACGGACCTAGATACAAAATGCATAGGTTATGTACGATGTACGAGTACTTGACCTATTTTTCAGTTACCGCGTGTTTGTGTTTATCACACGGTGCTAAATAACTACGTACAATATAATGGTTTCAATTTAAAAATGCTACTTCTAAGGAAACTCTATTTTCAGATTTCAGATGTTATAAAACAATACCGTACATCAATTATTTAATTACTTCATTAAAATTAAATGTGGAACGAATGTATGCGATGTTTTGAATCAAGTGGTGAAATCAACTAGGACATCATTTGAGTTAGATTTAAAAATATAGGTATTTGAGTTTGTGATATGAGTTTGAGGGACGTATAACGTATAAAAGTGTAACTACTTTTCAACTACCCAATAAA
>DWAV01001869.1:0-12387 GCA_018231305.1 Noctuana lactifera | reverse complement strand
GTGGAGTATGCTCCAGGCCTTCCCCGGTTGTGGGGAGAGACCCGTGCCCAGCAGTGGGAGATAAAAAGGGTTGAAGGAAGGAAGTTAAAACTATTTCGCAATAATCCGCGACTTTTCAGATTTTTTCGAACTCCCAAATTACAAGTACATACTCGTTATGCATTTATCGTAAACATGACAGAGTTCTGCGGACATGAATCCGTCAGCCAGTTCTTTTATAAAGATAGATGTTTTCAGGTCACATAGGGCTAAAAAATATTATAACTTATTTCGGTAAAATTCTAAAGGAAACAAAATAAAAATGCCTCTCGTTACCACCCTGCACAATTATGACTGATAGCGATACCGCGAAAATAGTTTAATTGGGGCTTGTAAATGATCATGAATTTAGGCGAACTAAGTGGTTCCTAGTTTAACTGTATTAGGGTAGTTTACGTACGAATGACTCCACATATCCAGGATGCCGAAACTCTGGCGAACGGCCAGCGGGTGCAGGGTGTGGAATAACATAATACTATTCCATATTGCTTCAAGTCACACAATTTAAGGAAAGCATGCTTACTTGCTCTCTAGATTTGATTTGAAATATTCGTTAATGTTTTATGTTGGTAAAAGAGTTGTTTGATATAGGGACAATTAAAGGTACTACATTTGTGTATATCTATGTAATTTTCACTTTAAAAGTTCTAGTTTTCTAGCTATAGCATTACGTAAAGCATAAATAGGCGTCATTAGTTAAACAAATTAGTTTACTTAACTGCATATGAAGAATAATGATATTATAAATAATGAAAGCCGTGGCTAGCTGAGTGAGGGATGGGTACAAAACTTTCCTCTTTCGTGGAGGTAAAAGTAATTTAACTTGATAAAAGTACTATTTGCTAAACTAGTGTGTTTTTCCTCGAGCCGCTAATAAAACATTCAGCTATTCACGTTGTGAAGTTTCACAGCTTTTATATCATTAGGGTCTATTTTATAAATTAGAAAAGTTTTTAAACAGCGCATTTACATTTAGGAATAGTTGTTGTCGTAGTCAAATCCATTAAAATGATATTGTGTTTATTTTGATTTTGTGATGTAATTTCCCAATTTTTTTTTCGAATTTCATGGATACTTACAGAGGTTATTTGGTGAATATAGGTAATCAATCAAAATATTTCAAAAAAGAATGTCAGGTATGACTGAACTTCCGATGAACGTTAAGAACTTGATAAACTGAACTTGCAAAGACTACTTACGAGTAAATGCTGTTAAAAAAGCGCTAATTCGATCAATACAGGAAATAATAATTTGACGTATGAATTTTAAGTAACTTTTTTAAATATTTAAAATAAAATAAAAATAAATATGTTTAGTTATTGTATGTTATTCATTTCAAGAGAGAAACTGTAAATTGGTCTTGGTAAAAAAAAATAATGTGCAATTTATTGTAATGTGCTAATAAAATGTACAGGTCCAATTTTGTTCACCGTAGTATTCACGCTTGCTTATAATAATATTAGTTTGGAACATGTGTGTTATTAGAATAATTTCAGTTAATCCACACTTACTGATGGAAACTTTTGTATTACGTCTGATAAAATAATCCTAAGTTTGTTAGTATTGTACCCAGTACCCACGTTGACATTTGAGAACTGGCAGTGCAAGCCACAGGTCAAAATGAAAGATTATTACATCCTTAAGGCTTTATGTAGACGGATTTTTTTAATAGGTTCTGGTAACTTTTGGTACGAAGAAAATAAAATAGGAAATGACAATACATTTCTGTATAAATTATTTGGGTTTACTGTATTTTTTATATATGGATTCATGACCTTATTAGAGATAATGGCGGCTCTATTTGGGAATTTCCCGGAAGATGAAAAACGTGACGCTGTGACTTTTGCTACGAGTCACACAATTGTAATGATAAAAATATTTTCCGTCATATCAAAGAAAAAGTTAATAAAGAAATTGAACCATGACTTGGTGCGGGTTTCTGAATTGCACGAGCCAAAGTCTCTTATGGCAGATAAGTATCGAATTATGAAGATCAATGTAGTCGCATATTTCGTGACTGTTTACGGTTCTGCGGCTTGTTTCGTTTTCGAGGGCTTGAGAAAGATGCATGAAGGTAAAATCGTAATTTAATCAAACGATCACAATATCGATATCCGGAAATCTTGCTTTCGTGTAAACAATCTTGATCTTAACATACTGCATTTCTATTTTGAAACTTTGGTAGAGTTATTGTTTAAGAATCATTCTAACATGGACTTTTTTTCTCAGAATCTCATTTCGTGACAATCATTACTTATTACCCAGCCTTTCAAGATAACTCCATATTAGCTAATGCTTTTCGCATTTTTTGGACCGTAGTCTTGTTTGTACTGATGATATCAATGATATTTACTGTAGACGCGTTTACAATGATTACTTTAATCATGTACAAGTATAAATTTATTACATTAAGACATTACTTCGAGAGCCTAAGCAAAGAGTTTGATGCGAACAACGTAGAAGGTAATACAAAACAAGCTGTTGAAAGGTTGACAAATGGATTTGTTGAAGGCATTATGATGCATAACGAGCTTATAAGGTAAGTACTTTGATTAAATCGCTCCTTGTAACAGCTTTAATAATGAACTTAAAATGGTATAACGTGGAATATTATAATGTTGAATATACAATTAAGGTTTGAGAATATTATTGTAGGAAGTTGATTGTTTAATAAATGATACTATTTAAGCCAAACTTAACATTAGGACATTTTCGGCTATTTAGTGTTTTTAACGATAATTTTATTATTACCGCTTTTTATATATTTATGTATCTGCAAATGAAATGACCAAATATATTGTTTCTTATAGTATTTGACTAATTTCAAATTCAAAGAATTTACTGTGCAAATATGTATATAAGAATGTTGTACTGACTATATATTTACAGCATTTTTGTATATAAGTATTAATTAAGTTACTTGCTTTATTTATTCTATGTATATATTATGTTGTGTTGTGTAATATAGACTTATTTATTATTCCGGCAGGTTATCAAAAGAGATCGATAAAGCGTTCGGTACTGTGATGGCTCTTCAACTCTGCCAAAGTTCCGGTTCCGCTGTTTCACTTCTCCTTCAGATGGCATTGAGTATTTTTTTTATTGGGAACCTTTTATACTGGCTCACTGTAGATGATACAAATCTACAGATTTATTGGTATGGGTACAATGTACATGTTAGAGAGTTTCTGTTAAGTACCGGCATGCGTGTCTCACTGAGTAGATAGATACATAAGTTTGATATTAAAATTTTTTACTTGAAACATAGTCAAAAAACAAAACTCAAAGAAGTAGTTCAGGCTACATACGCATACAAATTAAATGAAAAATATACATCAACATAGATTACCCAAAATTGCCAATCGAAAGCTAAGTCATCTTGAGGCAGTTATGGTTGAGGTAAAGGATGACACTGTAGAAGTATGAAAGATTTTGCTTTATGTTTTTACGAATTTATCTTTTACTTTCTAAAGTACTTTTTAATGTGTGTTAAAAAGCTTTCAGATAAGTTGACGTTTGTTGCAAGCCTGAAGATTATTTTCTTCGTAGCCGCCTTGTTCTTCTTGCTGGGACTGTTCCTTTGTAATGCGGGAGAGATAACGTATCAGGTGATAATCATGTATTTTCATACTACGACTAGTGTAAACTTATGATTTATCAATCTAAAACAAATGTATTCATATGCGGCAGGACCGAATGGAGTAGCTTTAATTCGGAGAAGTGTACGTGGAACAGTGGATGTTCAGAAGCTTGTTGCTATCTATAAGATTTAAGAATTCTAGGTTCAGTTGTTTCAACTGTTCGTTGATCTTCGGGTTAGTCAGTTAAACCAGTTAAAATATTTATATTAAGGAAATGAGATATGGTGCTAGAAATTGCATATGCCAGTATCAAATATGTCCGTCCGTCCTCACATATCGGTTCTGTGTTGCCACGTGATTGATGCTGTGTGTCTCGCATCAGTCTTGCATGACGTCAATCTGTCAAAACGCTTAACGGTGATAATTGTTTATGTGAATCATCGGTCACTGATAACTTTTTGTTATATTTATGTTATGTATTGATAGTTCGTTTTCTTGACGGTCATATCTACTTTGATCATTACCTATTAAGTAATAACCTATATAAAGTAAGGTTGCTTGTTAAGTAAATATTAAAAAAAAAGGTTCTATGTGTGAATATAACGCGACTAAGATTCTACACCCCAAGTAAATAATTATGTATATTGCTAAGAATTGATTTTTAGAATATAAACAGGGATCGAGGCATAATAAACATTAATAAAGGCATATTAAACACTAATACCTTCTAATAGGTATAACTTTCTAATTTTAATATTTGTGTAAGCGCTCATTCTATCTAATTAAGATGCCTCTATGTAGACGGGATCAACAAATTGAGAAATACATAAGCTTTAATACGAACTTATAATAATAAGTACAGATTTTTGTCTATTAAGCTTTTCAGAAGTATCGACAAATTTAATTATAACTTCTACAGATTTTATGAGTATGGTTAATTTCACTTCAGATAAGTTAGTATCAAAATATAATATATACAAAAACTATTTTTGTTTTCCAGGCCTCTTTACTTTCGGATACGATATTCTACAGTGGTTGGTATGCTTGCCCAGCGCGGCAGCAATCTAAGCGTCACCTGCGCAGTATGGTGCTGCAGGCGTGCATGCAAGCACAGCGTCCAATTGTCATGAAAGCATTCAAAATGCTAGAACTCACGTACGGCACGTTTTTATTGGTTAAGTGTAATTTTTTTATTAAAGTAGGTATTCTATGTACTAGGGTATCGTATAAGTTGTGATCGTAAGTGTCAATTGCACGGCAATAATACACGCAATACAAACAATAGTTAGAAATTAGACTTCTTATTCGAGAGAACAGAGTTACTCGTAAAAACCAAACGGCAAGCACAAATGATTTTTCTAAATTACGGTAATGGCGTGGGAAAACATCATAACGTAAATGTTCTCAAAATACATGTAAAGTTCACTGACCCACACATTACAGCAGTGGAACTGTTATGCATTGATGATGATAAGACGAAATTGCTAATTGCTACTACTTTTTTTAATTGGAGTAATAGCTGCAATATACCTTAGCACTACATATTGTATTTAGCTCTTCGCCATTGTGTTCGATAAATGTACCTATACCTACGTCATTATTTTATTGGAATCCAAATGCTTGTGCGGTTATTCGCCACAGCGGCGCGCTGAACGCCAAAACCTTTATCCCGCACGAGCGACGGCCCGAAGCTCCAGGTAACCTATATCACGTTCTTATTGACCAAACGATATTCTTTGTAAGTTATTTGTTATACACTCCATATTGGTACAAAATTCACTGTATTTTACTATATTTTTACACTTACGAGTACATATTTGATCGTACAAAGGATAATGCCAGAACTTTTGCCAAATACATAATTTTAATGTTTATGGCAAAAGATCTAGTGTATTCACTATGTTCTTTATGGCCCATTCTTCGGTTATCCTTTAAAAGAACATTAAGATGCTTACGTTAACATTTATTAATATCGGGTTGTTAAATGTGTAGGTAAATTTTTAATAAATATTTACTAGTGTACAAACAATGTGTAACATTCGCATTTTATCATCACAATCAACTTAGTTGTATGACTGTTCCACTGCTGGGCACAGGTCTTCTCTCAAATATGAGATAAATTTTTGAAATTCTTTGTTGCATGCCGCTACGAATTTAACAAATCAATCTGAATTAAAAGTCCTAATTCTTAATCACTGCATTATAAGGAACATATACGTTCAATGATATAGCGTATTAAATTGAAACATAGTTTTCTTATGTGTTTCAGGTGGTAAGAGCGACATACTCAGTATTCGCGTTATTTTATGCACAAAATAAGTAGAAATTGTAACTTATCCAAGAAATACAGCACGGAAAAACATGAAACGACTCACGACGACGACTTGTATTTAGGTAATGTGTTTGTAGTCACTGAATAAATGAAATATTTTTCCCAACATCAAATCAGTTTAATCTAATAAAAACATGTAGGTATATTATATAGAATCATAAGTGAATTTTCTACGTTCAAAGAAATCTTTACATCATTTCCAATAATAGGTAATATCTGTTAAGCTTTTGGTTGCGTGTGTGTTATAAACCTGAAGTACCTAATTACAATGTCCGTATGTACTGCAGATGTTGCTTTATGAGAGTTTTTCTTACGATTTTATTTATACTGCATACATCAACATTTTCGCAAGTCACGTACCTACCACGTATATAAAAAGAAGATTGGCAATCTTGATAAGGTATTATTGCTTATCGGATTAGGATTTCTGTGCTACATGCAAATACTGAAATTTCAATGCTATGCATTGCGTGTTAACCGTTGTCCTTTATTTGTTCATGAATACGTTTGAAGCAATGTCCCCTGATAGATTGGGTAGAATCAACATTGTTTTTTCCTAAATATTAAATAAATTAACAAAACCAAGTTTGTTTATCAAATAATATGTCTTAATTAATACAAAAGTTAATCTAACACTGTAGCATACCGATGCTACACTTAATATTATATGTGGAAGACCTTTGTGGTTGTGACCGCAACAAACTTACAAGGGTTGAGATTAAAGTTTCGCGCCGGGTACAAGGTACCGCGTGCTCCGTATTACCGATTTGTTTCCGTCCAGTTTACCTCACTTCTTTGCCCTATATGAAATATGTTCGAGATTGCATAAATACGGAAAGTAAACGGACCCTGGAAATATTAAGTGAAGTGGCGTTCGCCACCCTTTATATGTAGGTATTCGTAGGGGTACCCGATTCTTATGGAATAGAAACAAAATATGAATGGTCTTCAATCCATGTTGGATGTTTTGAGACCGATCATAAGGTTTCCTTCGAGGTTCGATGACCCCTGTCCAATTTTCTGTTTTCTCCGAGATACGGAAACGCGCTTCAGTTCTTTGCAACTGGCGGTCATTCAACCATCCAACTATTGAGTCTTTAGTCATCGCTTTTGTTCTTTACACACTTCACTTTTTATGTTAATTTTATATTATTTTACATTAATGATATATACTCCGGAATCCGGCGATTCACATCCATTCATCAGGACTGGTATTGACCGTTGTAATACCACATAATTCGAGCAGAACTTTAAAATATTCGGGTTAGTAAGACCAGTACTACAATGAGTCTGTTTTCTGTCTGTCTAAAAGTGCTACTCTCAAAAACTACTGAACAGATTTTTGTACGGTTTTCGTCAATGGACGGATTGGCTCATGAAAAAAGTTATGTCTATAATTCATGAAGGTTTTGTGTTAATTAGCTGAAATATGACTATGTGCGGAGTGATACTGTATAAGTTGTTATTGTTACACATTCGTATTTCGCGCAGCCCGCTCGCTCGAGAGGGTTCGCGTGGATTGCGATTGCGAATCTTTTTTCTTGCGCCGTGAATAAAAACTTTCACCGCCATAAAAGTATATGAGTTCGTCCCAATACCGCGCCGATGACTTCCAATCTCTCTGTAGCGTGTCCCGACCCAACCCTGGAGATTACTTTTTCTCCTTCATCCAGTAAATTGAATTAAAATGAGAAGCAAACGGATAAAAGAAAAGGGTGCACGTCAGTTTTCGCTAGACTTTCGCTATTAACGTCTCCTTCCTTATTGAAGTTTGCGATTTTGAAACGTTTTGTAACATTGGGCTTGTAGTATTGGAGGTGGAGTTGTTCTTGTTAATGGTTAAAAAGTAGCATGTATAACATGTTATGTATTACGAATTGAATTTAATCTATTGCAAAATAAAAGTTTGCTTTGAATAAGAAAATTACCTCCACAGAAAATAAAAAGATAGAGTAGAGAACTTCAATAGCAGATTTTAATTTTGGAGATAGTTCGAAAAATTGCAAATTGGGACAAATCTGAGAACAGCGTGATAGGAAGTTAAAAAGTAGGACGCTCAGCAGCTGATGTAGAATTGAACGTTAAAATGTAGAGTGGCATTTAGACACTGGTCGGAACGAGGAGCATTACATTGCGAAAACGAGAGCTTGTGCAATCGAAGAAGATAAAATTTCGAACATGTATCGAAATTGAAAATTCTTAAAGAGCCTTTCTACTACTCCTTAGTACCTAAATGTCTTTGACTCAACTTGGTCTGTGCTCATTAATTTTTAAAGACTTTCTTAAAATCACTGTCATATACTCTATATGTCTCTACGTAGACAGATTTTATCTACATATATTATATTCTTTGACATTGATCACGAGTATTTTAAGATAGCATACGTTGTCACTAAAAGTTATTTACTGTTCTTTTTTAAAATTAACTTACAGTTCTACTAATAGGATCGAAGAACTATTGTTTCATTTAACTATCTCATTAAGTTACTTTGGTTGGTTACTCTTTAAGGTTAGATGTCTGTAAAATACAGCAACCACACAACATAAGGTTATTTACGTGCTCATTTGATAGTTCTTAAACGTAACAACGTGTAAAAGAGTTTTACTATTTATTGCTATTGGTATTCTACTTTAAAAATTAAGTGCGGACAACGGTATTTAATTACAGAAAGTCCAAAAAAAATAATTTAATAACTGAATTAAATTCTGGTCTAAGTCTCTGGGACTGACTTTGATCATTTCTTTAAATAAAAGAAAAATTAATGTAATGAAGCTAAAGGCAGACAGACAAAGCGTGGGTCGCTTTTTGTGGAACATGCGGGGTAAAAAGGTCGACCTTTAGCACGAGGTCATTTTTCTTTCAGACTGTCTCTTTATGCCTCTTATAATGTAGGCGGAAAAAGTTGCGTCAACATGAAAAACCCTTTATTTTATTCTTCTTTGCGGTCACAATGCAATGGTCTGATAAGCGTAATGGTACTACGTCTAAAGTACATGAGGTTTTTTGTAACTCGTTCATGAGAGTTTATTATTTCTAACCTTCAAAATTCGATCGGTTCAAAATGTTCAAAATTATTTCTGCTACTGAATAGACCGATTTTTTCTTCGTCTAATTTCTCTAATATAAAAAAAGCAAAGTCTACTTATTTAAGTGCTCAGTCCATCATCAGATGTTATGTGTTTTCTAAATACTATTATACTACTATGACTAAAAATTTTTCATTGAAATCTCATAATTCTAGACACAACTTACTTAGTAACCAAATTTAAGGTTATAGTTGTTATAAAAGAACATAGCAGGTAGAGGGACGATATTATTTATCTCTACTTCAGAATAATGTGGTAATGACTTAAAAAAGAATAAGAGAGACCGATAAATCTTTGCCTTTATATTCTTTTACGTTTAACTCGATCATTCTTTTGTTTCTTTTAAATCACTACGTATAACAATAGTTCAATGGCGTAATAATAGCGACCGAAGTAATGAAAGAAATGTAGAAAACGATTCTTTAGAAAGCGGTTCAATATTGCCTCGAATCCTTAGAATCTTAAATCACTTTGTGGTTGTCGAAGCTTATTTTTCTATAAAAATTGCATGATTTTATTTAGTTTCCAAGGTTGTTTTCATGATTAGGGATCGAATGGTATACATTTGTTGGGTCATAGTGCATATGAACTTAATAACATAATAAGGTAGAACATAAAAAAAGATAAAATATATTAGAGTTTCTAGCTATCTGCGTCGCCTATACCTTTAACTTTTCACAGTACCTACTCGTACGAAAGACTGCGTGTATAGGGACTTTTATGGAATTAAATTACTACTGTAAAGTCATACTTATGAGTATGTAACAAGATAAAAAATGTTATATATTTTTAAAGTATGAGGCACTTAAGTTCGGCATTAACTTATTATGTATACGGAGTACTAGATTATTCTATTATCTTATAAATGTTGCAGCGAACGTAATACCTATTTATACAAAAGATCTAATCAAATTGTTTTTCAGCATAAAATGGCTCTAAGTTGTCTGTCAGTCATTAGGAACAGTTGGGATAATATATTGCGGTATTTTGCATATAAACGAGAAGCGTAGCAGCTTCGTAGCGTTGTCTACGACCACACGTAGCAGGTGCTACGATAATGAGACTTATTTAAAAGTTCCCTTGTACAGGTTGAACTTACGAGCTACAAGCAGCTATAAAGCATAAATTATGTAAGACATGAATATTGTGGTTAAAAGCGTCATACTGTACTTATTTTACTCAGATTTGCTAAACGATAAGACAACTGCATACTCATTTGTCGACTAAGGCACGGCCTAGCGTACGAACAGTTTATTATTGTAGGTTGCAAATGGAGAGAGTTGCGAATGAGGGATTAGTCCTATTTGAGGTTGGACGATGGTATCCACAGGGTTTTAGTAATAGCTTAACATCAGGTGGCGTGTATGCTGATTATCTACTCATTTTAATTTTAAAAATATATTCGTAACAGCTTAAAGTTGTTAGATGTGTTATAATTTGTTAATAAAAAATAAATAAATGGAGAGTATTATCTAATAACTTTATGTTAGTTAGTTGACCTCAGAGGTTAAGAGCCCTCAACGCTCTTCAACATAATATATCTTCCAACATGATCTGATGTAAACGGCGAAAGCGGCTCTTATCTCGACCGCGAATAATGCACGCTATTTGTCTTGCGACGCTGGAACTCATAACTCCTTTGCCTGATTACATGCCTTATCAATCAACGTTATGCGCAATGACTTTATGTTAATGTGTGTTTCAAACATTTATAAGTGTGCTTTACTAAGAATAAAAAATAAAATAAAACAATAAATTTACCTCTGTGTACCTGTGTCTAAATGTTACCTTAATATTTATTTATCTACTGGTATTATAGATAATAAGCCCTCATATCAGTGGAAAAGTGGTCGTATAAAGGAGGCATATTTATTTTTGGAATTCCTTTGGTTTAGAACATCAACGAAATTTAACAGTGATTTATTTGCTACATGCAGGTACCACCCAAAATTGCGTCTGGATCAATATGCAAGTACAGACTATTTGGCATGGAGTTAGCCTGAATTATGCTGAATTTTTAGGTGTACTTGAAAACAAACCGGATTAGGGAAAAATTCATTACATTACAGAAAAAAAATTAAAAGACATCTACATATTGGTGTAAGCTTTCTAGTTGAAAGAGCTATGCAAATTTTATGAAATTGCCATATATTTCGATACGAGCTCGACGGAATACGTTGTTAACATTTGAAGGTAAGCATATAAAGAGTCAATATCGGCAACCCACGAATAAATGGAACATAATGAAAATATATTACGGACCTGCCCTCGTAAACGACTGCGGCAGCCGAATGTTATTCAAATAAACATTACTCTGAGCGACTCAGTCACGGAGTTCCAAAAATCGTAAAATTTATGACTCAGCTCCCCACATACGACGTTCATGCTCGTTTTGTACTAGAACGATAAAGAACTGCCAGTGATAGGTACGAAAATCTAGTATGAAGGTAAAATAAAATCACAAATACGATATATTACATAAATATCATCATATTGATAGAGCTTATAAATTTCGCACGCGTTGTTGCCACCGCTCTGCCCTCACGTCCCGACGTTAAGCAAGTCTGGTAGCAAATACCTACTTGTGTTTCGGTTGGGGAGGGTATATGCCGGACACACTATATTTGAGGTAACCATCTCAATTTTCATGAGTAGCAACGCATCCACGTATGATCTCAGATTTGAGAGTGGACGTGGATGTATGGACATCCACGTCCACTCAAATAATTACTGCAATCCATGGGGATTGCAGTAATTATTTGACATTAGGTGAGCAGCATGCTCGCTGGCTACTCATTACCAACAAAAAAAAATCTATTAACATTAAGTATTTTTGGTCATGCATAGTAATATTTAGTCATTTCTCTTTCTGTATTATCTTACAACAAGACCCTTAAAATGCGAGTATAATATAGGTACTGTCCATTTATACTCGTAGGTATTATCCATATATGAGTACGTAGCTGGTAACATGGAAGTTTTAAATTATCCGTTTGGGTCAGACAAGGGCTCAAGGTAAAAATAACTTATCAACAAGGTAAAAAAAAACTATCGAAAATCAAATGAAATATTTCATTGAGGTAAATGGACTTAGTTAGAAATTGTGCTTATAGACTTCAATTTAATTTTATAGAAGTTTTATTTATAAATATTCTTCGTTAGCATTCAAGTATTGTCTACGTCGAATTTATTACTTAAAGGCGTCATTATTGATTCTTCTTATGATGATATTATCATATTTTCAAACTACAAAACTCTCTTAGTATACTGTATAGCTAGATAGAAACTTAGCGTTTGATTAAATTTGCATGTGGGTTTCGGTGCATTAAGGTAAGTAAGCGTCTACAC
>DWAV01001868.1:0-12388 GCA_018231305.1 Noctuana lactifera | reverse complement strand
GTTACTCTTTCTTTTCGGCATCCTGGTGCTACAATGTTAGTGCAACAGAGATTCTCTTTCCTTTTTGAAATTTTCAGTACAACTAACCATTATTAGGATTGCCTTGAAGAGCGAGAAGAGTTCTGTTCTCCGCTTCAAGAAGTTAATGTCGACGGTGAATTACGTATTGAGAGACGTGAGTGACCGTTTCAATTATTATATAGTACGATAATTGGTACATTTACTCATTGTCTTTCTATCGTACGATCACTCCAGGAGTATCTTGGTCAACGCCATCCATGTTGTTATTGGTATGTCGTATTATTTGTTTTATTTGATAAAATTTCGCTTAATTACTACTTGAAATTTTTTCCTGTCGTTTCTGAAATTTTCAGTACAATCACCCATTATTAGAGTTAGCCGTGAAGAGCGATAAGAGGTGTGTTCTCAGCTGCAAAATGTTATTGTCGACGGTGGATTGCGTATTGAGAGATATGGCTGAGGGTACCAGTTATTATATAGTACAATTGGTCCCTTCAACCATTATTTTTCCATCGTATGATCACTCGAGGAGTATCTTGGTCAACGGCACCCATGTTGTCATTGGTATGTCGTAAATTTATTCAATGTAATGATAAAGTTTCGTTCAATTACTGCTTGAAATTTTTCCCTTTCCTTTATGCAATTTTTAGTGCAACTTACTATTATTAGAGTTGGCCTTGTAGACCCAAAAGAGTTCTGTTTTTAGTTTCAAAAAGTTATCGTTGTAGTTTAGAAAAGTTATCGCTGGTGCAGTGCAGTTATTATGTAGAACAATTAGATCCTTCAACCACATGTTTCCATCGCTCGATCACTTCAGGACATCCAAGTTGGTATTGGTATATCGTTAATTTTGTAATGTAGTGCATCTTAACAATATTAGCTTTAGCTTTTCAATCGATTTTATTTCTGACCTCTAGTGTTCATCATTACGGACACACGTGACTCCAATATTGTTTATGAAATTTTTCACGCAGGATTATCATGACTTAAAACTGATATTATGTCAGTAGTCTGTCATAAGTCCTTTTGATACTTATTATTTTTGCTCCTATATTTTTCTGGCATGTATTTTTTTCTTAATTTGATCTTGTTTTCGATAAATTCTACTCTTTGTCTTTTACACACATACATTTAACACCACTAACCAGTTTCATTGCTGGAGGTTTTGGGAATGGCTAAGGGGTGGAGGAGGCCATAGTAGAGGGGGATCGCAGTCCCGTTTGAAACTGTTTAGTGTGTAGTATCTGTGTTGTTATTGGTATGTCGAAAATTTATTCAATGTAATGATAAAGTTTCGTACAATTACTGCCTGAAATTTTTCCTTTCTTCTTCTTCTTTCCCTTCTTTCTTCAAATTTTTAGTTCGATTATTTATTAGTCTTAGCCTTGTAGAACCAGAAGAGCTGTTCTTAGTTTAAAAAGTTAACCAATTAGTTAAGACTATTACCAACCTGTGTTTTTTCAACTAGTGTTACAGATAAGGGGAAATAGTAATGCTGTTCTCAGCTTCAAGATGTTATTATCAATGGTGAATTACGTATTGAGAGATGTGGCTGAGGGTACCAGTTATTGTATAGTACAATTGGTCCCTTCAACCATCATTTTTCCATCGTATGATCACTCCAGGAGTATCTTGGTCAACGCCATCCATGTTGTTATTGGTATGTCGTAAATTTTTGCGTTTCCTTTCTGAAATTTTCAGTACAACTAACCATTATTAGAATTGGCCTTGAAGAACGAGAAGAGTTCTGTTCTCAGCTTCAAGATGTTATTGTCGACGGTGAATTGCGTATTGAGAGATATGGCTGAGGGTGCCAGTTTTTATATAGTACAATTGGTCCCCTCAACCATTACTTCTCCATCGTACGATCACTCCAGGAGTATCTTGGTCAACGCCATCCATGTTGTTATTGGTATGTCGTAAATTTTTGCCTTTCCTTTCTGAAATTTTCAGTAGAACTAACCATTATTAGAATTGGCCTAGAAGAAGAAGAAGAGTTCTGTTCTCAGCTGCAAGATGTTATTTTCGACGGTGAATTACGTATTGAGAGATATGGCTGAGGGTAACAGTTATTATAATAGTATAATTGTTCCCTTCAACCATTATTTTTCCATCGTACGATCACTCCAGGTGTATCTTGGTCTACGCCATCGATGTTGATATTGGTATGACGTAAATTTTTTTAATGTAGTGATAATGTTTCGTTCAATTACCGCTTCAAAATTTTCATATTCCTCTTTGGAATTTACTTTTTTCAATTTATGTTCTGCGATTTTTCATGTTTTAGGAATAGACTTTTTTTCTCATTTTCTCTTAAACTGCGATGATAGGCACAATTTTCCTCATACTTACTGTAACTATTAGATGTAGTTGGCGTTATCCCCCCTCTTGTTTAAATCCCTAATAATGCTTTTTGGAGACTTTGATAAAACTTTTTTGGCCTTATTGTTCTCGAGATTAGAATATGCGCATGTGTAGTACTTGTTTTTAAAGCAAACATTGCTTATTATTCTTGAATAGGTTTTCTGCAAGTATAATAAAATAAAATGTGTTTTATTTAAATGTTCTCCCAGTAGCACATCAATAATTGTTGTACCATTGCTATTATGGATACTTCAACATTGCATACCTATAGCTGGTGAACTACACCAAACTGTTTCATTGTATCGTATTTTAAAGAAATGGTTTTCAAAGATGTAGTTCATTGGCGATGTACCCTATGATTAGACTCGTAATAATGCGATTTGATTGAATTAGTAACATTTCTAGAAAGATTAACTAACACCTATGGTCTTGGACTGATTTGGAAAGCATCAGCAAAGGTCAGCAAGCATCATTATCAAAACGATACAACATTATTTAAAGCGAAGAATTAAAATATTTTCTAAAGAAATACCTAGAAGTTACAAAACGACACTATCTTGAACTCGTTATAGTAACATTGTTAAGCAAGGATCATTCTCATAGATACGGCAAGAGAGAAGGGATGAGCGGGTTAGTGGACAAGGATAACAAGAAATAAAAAAATAAAAATTTTAATGTTTTAAAATTATAAAATTTGACATAAAGATACAATAAAAATGACCCGTAGCCAATCAATTTAAAAAATATATATTGTTAGGGCATCAATACTTGAGCGAAGATACCTACTCATTAATCTATTCTTAGATACTTATTATTCTATTCTTGGATTTGCGGACAGCTACATTTCTAGAAATCACTATTGATTCTAAACTATAGTGGGGACTCTATATAATTATGTCAGTTAGCCAGAAGACTTAGATCTTCAATGATCGAGATCTTATGGATATCGGACTACCGTAAAATATTTTATCTCCATCATTGAAAAGATTTAAAAAATAAAAATGCTATAATGAATAGTGCTATGAATGTAAAGTTATATTGGATTCAGACCCTTTTTATGTCCCACTGCTGGGCACGGGTCTCTCCTGACAACCGGGGAAGGCCTGGAGCATACTCGATAGTTGTAAATACTTAGATATGTATAGCACTAACCAGTTTCGTTGCTAATTACGGTGTTACTACGTTACCTGTTATAAGTACATTTTTATCAAAAATATGAATTTTACTAATGGTATTTATTTACATTATGTAAGTATATTTATTAAATTGTGTACCTACTACTGTATATCCTATTATGTATAAAAAATCAGTTAAACAATCTGTGAAAAACTTTCTAGTGTATATTAAAAATGTGTGCTTCCTTATACAATTTGGTGTGAATTGAACATTAGCATGTTTGCTAAACATCAGGTGTTTCTAAATTTATATATTTGTTACCATTCATACTTATATTGGCGTATTTGTCATAAACGACCATAATTATTATGTTTTTAGTTTTCTAGATTTAAATTTAGATTCTTCAAAACAAATGTTTTAGAATTCTTCTAATAACTACGTGTATCTTTACAAAATATCCTCCTTCATTACGTCATTTTAATCTACCAGTCATCACTACAGACTACGTGCGTATAGGTGTCGTAGTAACATCTCTGCCAAATGGGCCACTCGATGTCGGTGACGCCATAAATCTGTCATTCCGTGCGATTTAGTTGTATTTAGCTCGAACGACCAAGACTGGGTCTGAAAAAATATTGATCTAGTGACCGACTTCGTTACGTTTTGATCTCAGCATATACATACGTAATCATAATTAATACGACGCACATGCTTAGTTGTCACTTGTGCTCACTGTCAGGCTTAAGCTATACTGCAGAATTTGTTAATTACCTGTAATTTATACACTTTATTTTAAAGAAGTGCCGAGAGTTTATTTCCGCCGGTTTTTTTCTACCAGCCTACCTTAGCCAAAAGGGCGCCTAAAACCGATGTACCGAGTTATTTGACGTTCATCCAGTGTATACGTGTACTTTATGATGAATAAAAAATTTTGAATTTGAATATTTAATTGGGTGCTGAATGTACAGTCATTAGGTACTTGGTTGGTTTATTAGTTCTGTAATGATGAAACTATTAACTGTTTGTATGATTTGATGACCATTACCAGACTAAATGTATAATTTTTATTGGAGCAGGCCATAGTAGTGGGGAGATGGTCCCGTTCGAAACTGTAGTCCGTTACATGTAAAGTTTTTAACAAACCTATTTATTTTCCTTGTGTTATTTACATAGAATGAAGATAGCTTAATCAGAAAATGAAGTACCTACTTACCTACCGTTCAGTGTTTGGTTGGGGCCACGACTCCCTTCGCAACGGCAGTTGCGAAGGGAGTCGTAACCTCCGCTAGCGCAAAAACATACGGGTAGAAGTGTCGTCGTCTTCTGACAAGATCAACTTTACTCAGATACGAGAAGAAAGAAGAACAACTACGCGATTCGCATATTGTATATACTTATATACTTATAAGTCTTATAACTATGAATAACACTAACCAGTTTCATTGCTGGAGGTTTTGGGAATGGCTAATGGGGTGGAGGAGGCCATAGTAGTGGGGATATGATCCCGTCTGAAACTGTTTTGTGTTAATCCGTTACATATTGTAAGTATAAATTCCTTTATTTTGTTTCCGATATTTACATCGAAGAAGATAACTGAAGCAGAAAATGAAGAACGTTCTGTATAGTGCTTGGTTGGGATCGCGACTCCCGTCGTAACTTCCGTTGCAAAGGATGTTACGACGGGAGTCGTAACCTCCGCTGACGCGAAAACATACGAGTAGAAGTATCGTCGTCTTCCAACAAGATAAACTTATCTCAGATAAGAAAATGAATTAGAAGAATGAGAAAGAAGAACAAAAATGCGACTCGTAGTTTATGCCCATCGTAATGACCATCAGTTCAACTATGTATTAACAAAACCATTTATTAAATTGTACATGTTTATAAACATGGTTATAATTAGACATTTCTTCAATTTTTGAAAACTCGGCTACAGAGTAAAAAGATTTATTAATGAAATGGTTTTTTAATACTTTTTCAATTCATTTATTAACACATTTAGATTTTTTTGTGGCATTTAATTTTGTTTTAGGTTTAGTTCCTGCTATTTTGTAGTTTGTAGCTATCTTGAATTAGAATTAATTATATTTTATTCTAAAAATAATTGTAATTGTATTTTATTATTATGTTAGAATATAAGGTTTCATAGTTTTTAATATTTTTCCTTACTATAAATGCAACTTTAAAAATGTATGTAAAGTGAAGGTAGGGTTTAATTTAATGACGAAAATGAAGAATATAATGTATACCTATAGTGTCTGGTTATAACATATTATATAGTGTTTGGTTGAGATCGCAGCACCGTTGGCAACAAAAGTTGCGGTTGACGCCGCAATCTCATCTCACGCAATGTAATAATTACATTTATAAAATTTGGTATTGTATATGTATTCACTCCACCAATCCGCTTTGGAGGAGCGTGGTGGAGTATGCTCCAGGCCTTCCCCGGTTGTCGGGAGAGACCCGTGCCCAGTAGTGGGACATAAAAAGGGTTGAAGGCATATATTATTATGTATTACTTGTGCATACTTACATAATTATGTACCTATAACACTAACCAGTTTCCTTGCTGGAGGTTTTGGGAATGGCTAATGGGGAGGAGGAGGCCATAGTAGTGGGAATATGATCCCGTCTGAAACTGTTTTGTGTTAATCCGTTACATATTGTAATTATAAATTCCTTTATTTTGTTACCGATATTTACATCGAAGAAGATAACTGAAGCAGAAAATGAAGAACGTTCTGTATAGTGCTTGGTTGGGATCGCGACTCCCGTCGTAACTTCCGTTGCAAAGGATGTTACGACGGGAGTCGTAACCTCCGCTAATGCGAAAACATACACAACAAGATCAACTTTACTCAGATAACAAAATGGAGAAGAAAGAAGAACAACTATACGACTTGCAATTTGTGTACGTTATTTGGTAGCATTTCGTATAATGTGTAATGTATAACGTATAATGTACATCTGTATGTATATTATGTATGTATGTTTACATCGAGGTATATAACTTAACGCTACTAAAAATACTTATTTTACTACCGGTAGTCACTTGTGTATTAAAATCTTGTAAGTGTGTGTTTTATTGTAAAGTTTATTTGTAGCTACCATAAGGTCATAAAATATCAATCCTTCTTCAGTTAGTGGGAACTTTAGCGAGCATTTAAATTCATAATTCATTTCAACAATTTAGATTGTTACTATGTCGTTATTCTGAAAGGTTTTTTTTATCCGTCCACCTTGCAGGGTCTTGGGAGGAATGAAGAGAATCAGTTAAAGTGTATTGAAGCGTTTTCGTCTTCGTCTGGTTAATCAGTTTCTGCTAATTTTATGCGGGGACATTCGAAAAGATGGAGAGAAAAACGCTTTGCATAACTTTAGCTATTTCATCGAAAGAAGAAAAATTAAGAAGAAGGCGAAGAATTGCTCGGTTGGCATCTCATCTCGTCTGGCAATCGATTATCCAGATCAGTGTTTGGTTGAGATCACAACCTCGTACCCCTGTAACTTCTATTGTACTATCGGAAGTTACTGAGGACGAAGTCGTGACCTTCGCTTATACGACATCTCAGTCAAATCAGATAACAAAATGAAGAAGAAAGAAGAACTCAACTCGCAGTTTGTGTGACGTACACACATTTGGTAGCATTTTGTGTAGCAAAGTGGCATACGTTATTGCAAAAGCTTACGACATTGTCTTGAAGTACTATAGTACTGCTGCATAGCAGAGAAGACCCAAAGCTAGCTAGTGGCGCCACTTAGAGGAGGCCTATGTCCAACAGTGGACCTCCAAAGGCTGGATGGATGGATTGCATAATCTATTTTTCTTATTGTTAATCAAGTGAATTAAAATGAAACAGTAAATGTTGTGTAAACTTATATTTGTCACGAAAAAATTCTCTAGAAACCATGTTGTAGATTGCGCTTTCTACTGAAACAATTTCTGTTCCCGGTCCACGGCAATTGTTTTCGTAGGTATCTATTGCACTCATGACACAGGGAATGCTAGTGTGAGGTTTTGTATGTAAGCTGTTTTTACTTTGTTTTTTTTTTATCTCGTTTGTATCTACCCTTACGTAGGCACGTCCCTATCAGTGAAGTAACCTTATGTTTCATTTACAAAGTTTCTCGGTCAATACCGAAAATTCAGTGACGATTCGGTAGACCAAAGATATAAATAGTAACAAATATGTTCTGAATAAAATTCTCTGTGAAAACATTGTTTATACCACGCAACCGAGCGACCAATTTGTAACGCTATTATAAATGAGTGCGTTTCATAAAAGTGTGAATTTGCCACTAATTTCAAATTTTTATCACAAAAAAATTTCATTGGAAACAATCATTTTACTTTGAAAGGTCCAATCTCGTCTACACGTCTAATTTTCGAATAGCTTTATGGTGTACCTAAACCCTTATACAAAGCTACGCGTTTTAAACAAGAGAACGCATAAACCATTCTGCCAAATATATTATGAAGAGATTAGGCCATTTGGTGACTTTTATAGGTTATTACAGTCATGGTTATTTCTACTGTTGGGCACAAAATATCCGAAGGAAAATATAAACGGACTTCCCTCTATGGGGCACACTGGCATTTAAAATAATGTCACTAAATTACCTACCTATGGATGGACGGTAAATATCTACAACAAATTTCACTGGATATTAAGGTCATTGGTCATTCAGTGTCGTTAAAGAATCGCAGACGGCCAGATTACATTGCTATTTTTATGAGAAATAAAACTTTTTCCTTCGCTACTATTTAGATCATAATATACCTACTATTTCTTACATCCGCGTAATGAAAACTGCCAACTCTTTGGACATTCACATGTATTAAAATTATTTTGGTTTTGTGCACATCACAAACAAACTCTTAACGAGATAGACCAGGTGTGGGAAGAACGAATCAAACTGTAGGTCATATTTGACGTACATAAAATCGTACGTTGTTAAGGCGTGTAAAGACTTCACGAGTAGTTGAGTAGTTGCACATGTTCTATGTACATGTCACGCTTTTATTTATTTATTACGGATCACCAACATACGATATAGAGGATACAGCTATAAGATATACAATGCATATAATGGGCTTTTATGTCTGTTCTTACACTTATAGGTAACCACAGCATGCAATGAGTTACAAGATAAAGCCGTCAAAAATTATATAAATAAAATACTATACTATTATTATACTATGATATTAATACTACTTCTATGTTGGCCTTTATAAATACTATTTAATAACATCTATAGGATAGATGGATAGATAGAATAGATAGCTTTGTGCGCACTGACCTTTAATAATACTCGTACTGAATTACTATTTTAGGCGAGTGAAGCTATTCGGAATTAAGACTAAGTGTTAGTGCCTCTTTGAGAACAGACGAGAGAGCTACATACTACTACTGTAGTGCCGAGCGCTCCAGGTTACCCGCCGGTACTTATTATCTCATCACTACATAGTATAAAACAAAGTCGCTTTCTTTGTCCCTATATCCCCATCTCCACCAATCCGCATTGGAGCAGCGTGCTGGAGTATGCTCCAGGCCTTCCCCGATTATGGGGAGAGACCCGTGCCCAGCAGTGGGACATAAAAAGGGTTGAAGGCATATCCCCGTGTATGCTTAAATCTTTAAAAATGCGCAACGGATTTTTATGCGGTTTTTTTAATGGATAGAGTGATTGAAGAGGAAGGTTTATATTTATAAACGTTCACAGTTTTTCTGTAGTGTCTTTAGTATCAGCATTGCACCCGTGCGAAGCCGGGGCTAGTAGGTATAACATATTTCATCATTCACATCATGAAAGGAACCCGTGTACCGAATATCGAGTTTCTAGGTACAGTAGTTTTGGTTGTGCGTTGATATATAAGTCCGTGAGCCCGGTTGGCCTTTTATATATGTATACCTATATTACCTATATAGATGTCAACAATTTAAGTGAAGTGGTAAACTATGAATACAAAAGATGTGTCTAACTAACCACTACATCTATGACGAACAGTAAACAGCATGTCATTAAATTCTATGTTCTAACACTGAGAAACATCTTATTAATCAGTATAGATATGTATTACAAAAACCGTAACCAATCTAACTTTATCAATAGCATTTCCATCGAACATGAAGCGCAATTGTCACACTTGTGAATTGTAACGCTGTATGAAGTGGCTCAGCTTGATCAGTTTTAATTGGACGATTTATTAAAATAAAATAAACCTTAATAACACTCAATAATCCAAGCCCTTTTGTTTCACAGAAACCGGGTTAAAATTACAGCATTCACTTGAAATTTCCCGAATGTCGTTGAAATGAAGTACTTGTCACTTACTCTTGTGGAACTTACTATTTTCAGGAATCCTGTGCTATTAATATTACCTACTCCTTTTTATGCTTTTAATCGTACTGAATTTAAGACTCTAAGGAGTCTCATCTGAATGGTTAATGAAGCGTGCATAGCCCCGCTGGTAGTGTGGATCGCAAGTGATTCTTGCGCGCTTCCGTGCTTCGGAGGGCACGTTAAGCAGTCGGTCCAGGTTGTTATCGATAGGTATATAACAGTCGTTAAAACTAGTCGGAGGCCCTTTGGGCGGTTTGACAACATCTGACACGGGTTGGCCACTACTCCACCAATCCGCATTGGAGTAGCGTTGTGGAGTATGCTCCAGGCCTTCCCCGGTTGTGGGGAGAGACCCGTGTCCAGTAGTAGGACATAAAAAGGGTTGAAGGCATGCTTTCAATACCAAAAAAGGGTATAAGTACAACAGTACATAGTACCTACAACATTGCACTGTTATAACACAGTGGATTATTCCGTATTCTTTACTTATTTGTGTTGTGTTGTTAAAGTATGACTTAGAGTATGCAATAAGGAGTACACTTTTGTACCCAGCACTAGGTGAAAAGAATGCCGAGAGTTTTTTTCCGCCGGCTTTTTTCTTCCGGCCTACCTTAGCCAAAAGGGCGCTTAAAGCCAATGTACCATATTATTTGACGTTCATCCAGTGTAGACAAATAACTTAATATGATAATTAAAAGATTTTCATTTTAAAACAAACTGACTTTTACCTAATGCTTCCAATTAAGAATAATTTTTATACTTTAGCCTTTATCAAATTAGGCGTAACTCCAAACGAAGTGTCCATGATTTTACTCTTTGATAGTTGATTTTTAACAATTTTATTTACTCTCATTCGTAATAGATACACCTACTCGCAACTATAATGTTGTTTCTCAATTTCATTTAAAAGTTTTCACGAGTCGATTCCGTTGCGATTTCACAGCAATCTTGTTCACAATTTATTATCAATTCATGAGATTTAATATTATACATTGAGGTACTAGTGTAGAGGTAGGTGTAACCCAACCTTCACACCGAGGATTACTGCTCCGGCACTAATCGCCGCTGTGTTGCCGGTCCCAAGTCCGGGAAATGGGGAGGGCACCACATGCTAACTCACACCAAAGTGACCGAGTTTGCATGACTTACACTTTACTAAACATTTCAATACTCCAGAATACTTTGACGACCCGCGTGGTGTAGTGGTTACCACGCCAGTGCACCATCGAAGGGTACCTGGTTCGATCCCCGGCGAGGCAGAAATTTAAATGATGAATTTATATTTCTGCTCTCGGTCTGGGTGTTTGTGTATTTGTCTTTGTATGTGTCCATGACACCCACGATATAGGTAATCCTAGTGTGGGGCTGTGAGTGTCAAGCGTTATTTATTTATTTCAACCCAAAGTGATTGGGCTAACGTTGCTACTCCACATATAACAATCATTTTCATACATCCGAATACATTCAACCCGAGTAACTTAAATTACTTGCCATGTACAACATACATAAAAAAATTGTAAAAAGCTAATGACTTATTATTTTAACAATAATAATATTGTGTACTCTGTTGAGAAGACAATGTAGATTATTATTATTATATAATCATTAAGTATAATGTAATAATTATTATATAATAAGTAGATTATTATTATTGTTGTATTGAAAACGTACAACACACCGTAGCTTGCATTGTTGTTTTTGTAAGTATGTAGTAGCAAGTAGTAGCCTACTTACTACTTATTTAGCTACAAAAAGACAATGTATGATCTAAACGTTACAGATTTTGTATATATGCCTTTACAATGTCTCTACATACGTATGCATCTCCTGAAGAAGAAACGCAGCAGTCGTCGAGAAAAATAAATCGTTATACCTACTAGTTAGAACTATAATAATATATAGCTATATAGTTATATATATATATATATATAACTATATAGTTATAAAATATGTTATATAGTTATAATATATAAAATATGCACACATTTATGGTCACTCGTAAAACAGTGAAATCTGTTTCAAATCACTAGTAAGCTGATCAAAAAAAAACTTAAAAAATCTTCCTTGAAAACCAGTGGAAAAGTGGATGATCCACTACTAGCATATCACAATTCACAGAAAGAATATTATTCAAATCTGCCTATGACTGCATTTTGCATTAAGCCGTGTTTGAATTCCAAATCACCGCTATTCAAATGCGAACCGGCGATATAGGGAATGCGGAGAATGAAGAATGTGGGGAATGGAGAATGTGGAGAACGGAGAATAGTGATATTTCGAGCACTGCCTGTGTCTGAGGGTGGGCGAAAGACATTCTGAATAATATATCTGACTAAAAGTGTTAAAGGCGAGGCATTAGCAAGATGTTATATATAACACATTTCACTTACTTATCACTTACTTAATGATTTGTTTATTTAATCATATTGAGATTCTATACATACATAATTCTTTTTTGTAGGTGGTAAAACTTGTATGGTTCGATCTGGGGAAGTACCACCGCTGCACCCATGTCTGCTGTGAAGCAAATGAAGCAATTCAG
>DWAV01001867.1:0-12389 GCA_018231305.1 Noctuana lactifera | reverse complement strand
AATTATCCGCTAATAAATTACGCGGAATAATTTATTCTTTTACTTTTTAATTTCAATATCTTTTGCAATCTTATTGATAGTATTAATAATAATATTTTTACCATACTTTTTCACTAACGACCGCAAAATAAAATATTGCTTTGTTTGCATAATTTCAACCCCTTATTTAAAATATTAATAAAATTTATTTATAAAAATGTAAATTCCACAAAAGTACAAAATATGTGTGGTTTCTACAAAAAAGAGTTATAAATCATATAACTCTTCATTAATTTATTAATTAATTTAAATAAAACAATCAAAACCATGATATAAAGTATCTTCTCTTTCTTTAAAAATATCTTTAATATCATATTTTTTTCGATACTCTTCAATTCTTCCCGTTTCAATAGCTTTAATTGCTTCACAAGCTAATTTATGCGAATTACATAACGTCATTTGAGGAACATCACCATTATTTAATGGTTCATAATATAATGCTCCTGTAATCATTTCGTTTAAACCAAAACCAGGATATTCTCCTTTTAAAATTCCTTGATGTAAACGAAAGTCAGAAATAATTGGGAATAAATATTTATTTTTATTATGAATTGCTTGTTCAACTACTAAACCAAATTCCATATGAGTTCCTGAATCTCAACCATCTAATTCTAAAATAACATAATCTGCTTCAGTTAAACCAACATAATCTAATTCAAAAATTGCTTTATTTGTAGGACGTTCTTTTTGATTTGTTTCAAAATCAACTGGGTTTCCAATAATAAAGTCTGGAAACATTTCACGCAACATATCTCCTTCACGTTTTCTTGTGTTTCATTGGGCCTCAGTAAACATACTACCCGCATTGTAAATTACTTTTTTATTATCTCTCATATTATTTTTTCTCCTTTATTGATTAATTATTGTTTCAAATGTTTTAAATTTTTCCATATCAAGACCTGTACTATTAATATCACCAGTGATAAAAGAACCGACAGCAATTAAATCATATCCTAAGTTTTTTGCTTCTTCGTAATTTGTTAAATTAATTCCTCCTGAAGCCATATAAACTTTTGTTGGAAAAAATGTTTTAATTGTTTGAATAAAATTTAATTTAAATGCTGTTGCTGGGAAAATTTTAATAATTTCTCATTTAGCATTAACAATATTATTAACTTCTTGTAGTGTCATTGCCCCCGGAATATACAGTAAATTATTTTGATGACAATATTCACTAACTGCTTGGTTAAAAACTGGACCTACTAAAAATTGAGCTCCGGCTGTTGATGCTTGCATTGCTTGTTCTAATGTTAAAACTGTTCCTGCTCCAACTAAAATTGTTGGATACTTGTTACGAACAAAACTAATTAATTCTGCAACATTAGGAATTGTGAAAGTTAATTCTAAACATTTAACTTGTAAATTAATTAACTGTTCACAAATTTGTTGAGCAACAACATAATTATGATTTCGAATTACATAAAAAGTTTTATACTCTAATAGTTTTTCTAATGTAATCATTATTCTCCTAAATATGCTGTAATTCTATTAATAATAGAAGTTTGATCTAATTGCTTATACTTAATAACAGCATCCGCACTTCCCGATAAACCATAATCATCAACACCTAACATTAAGCCAGTTTTACCAACAAATTTATATCAAACATAATCATTTGAAAATTCAATTGCAATTACTTTTGTTATATTATTTGGTACAATTTTTTCCCGATACGCTTTTGACTGTTGTTCAAATAATTCAACACAGGGCATTGATACAACACGAATATTTTTCTTAATTGTCTTAGCTGCAACAATTGCTGGTGCTACTTCAGTTCCTGTTGCAATAATAATTGCCTCCAATGGTTTTGTCTCATCTTCAGCAACAACAATATATCCCCCTTTTAACGTTTGTTCTCAACATGTTTCTGCTAATTGATATGCGGTATCTTGTCGCGATAAGATTAAAGCTGATGGAGCACTTTTTGCTTCTACGCTTGCTTTCAAACATCCAATTGCTTCTTTAATATCCGCTGGACGAAACACATTTAAATTCGGACAATTTCGTAGCATTGCTAATTGTTCAACTGGCTGATGTGATTTTCCATCAAAACCAACACCGATTGAATCATGTGAAAAAGCAAAAATTACGGGTAAGTTTTGAATACAAGCCATTCGAATACATGGTTTCATATAGTCAGCAAAAATTAAAAATGTTGAATTAAATCCTTTCAAACCTTGGTGTAATTCAACACCAATGCTAATTGTTCCGGCAGCAAATTCACGCACTCCAAAATGAACATTATTATTTTGTGGTGTTAATGTTGTTCATGAACCATTATAACCAATAATTTTGGTTGCAGTTCCCAAATCAGCACTACCTCCAAACATATTATTTAAACACTTTTGTTGATAATATTTAAACACATCACCCATAATAATTCGTGTTCCTGCTTTTTTATCTTTATCAGTTGTTAATAACGCTTCAAAAGCTTTTAAATCAACCGATGGAATTACAAATAATTCTTCATATTCCTTTGGAAATGTTGCTTTGTAAGCAGTTATTTTTTTCTTTCATTCTTCATATTTTGTTGCTCCTCGTTTAGCAAAAGTGTCTTGTCAATGTTTTTTAACATCATTATCAACATAAAATTGAGGATGATTAAAATCATAAAATGCTTTTACTTGTTCCATCTCCTCGGGAGTAAATGGTGAAGAATGCATAGGTGAACCTTGTTTTGGATGCCCATAACCAATAATTGTTTTACATTCAATTAATGTTGGTTTATCAGATTTTTGCGCTTGTTCAATTGCTTTTTGAATTGCTGGTAGATCCTCATCTGCGTTTTCAATTCGAATATAATTTCAATTTTGTGCTTCAAAAAAACGTTGATAATCAATTTTTAAAACAGCATCACATTTTGTATCTAATTGGCAATCATTTGAATCATATAACATAATTAATTTATTTAATTTTCATACCCCAGCTAATTGGATTGCTTCAATTGCTCCGCCTTCTTGCAAATCACCATCGCTACATAAAACATAAGTATAATGGTCAATGATTTTATAATCTGGTTTATTAAATTTAGCTGCTAAATGTTGTTCAGCTAATGCCATTCCAACTCCATAGCCAACTCCTTGTCCTAGGGGACCAGAAGAATTATCCACTCCAGGAGTAACACCATATTCTGGATGAGCTGGCGTTTTTGAATTAATATGACGATAATTTTTTAAATCATCAATTGTTAAATTATAACCAGCTAAATGTAAAATCGCATATTGTAAGGTTGAAGCATGTCCTGGAGATAATACAAAACGATCACGATTAATTCAATCAGGTACTGCCGGATTAGCAATTAAATTATTTAAATAAATTGCTTGCATCAGTGGTGCTGCACTTAATACAATCCCTGGGTGGCCAGTTTTATTATAAATAATAGGATCTAGTCCTAAAATTCTTAAATTACTTAAACTTTTTGTTTCTATATTATTATTTGTGCTTTTCATTTTAATTTCCTCCTTATTAAATTAAAATATTAATAATAATTATTTTTTAAATTAAACAAGGAACTTTATTATCAAGAGGTAATAAATGTTGCATAATAATGCTTATTTTTTCTGAAAAATCATCACTGTCAGCATCAATAACAATAAATTGATAATCATTTTTTAATTCATGATATAAAATTTCATATTGTTCATTTAACTTTTCCCAGTAATAATATGGGGGTTCTAATTCTAATTGACGCCCACGTTGTTTAATTCGTTCAACCGCTTTTTCAGTTGAAACTTTTAAATAAATAATGACATCAAAGCCTAACTTTTTCTTCAAAATTGGAACAATAACATTTTGAAAAAAACGATTATAAACTTTAAAATCAATTTCATTCATAATTTTTAATAAGTGGGAAACTCGCACAAAAACAGGGTCTTCTAAAATTGTGCGGTCAAAAACAGTATCCTCTAAATTATCAATGTTGAAAAATTGCTCAATTCTTGTTGTTAACATATAAATTTGCATTTTAAAGGCAAATCCTTCCATATCTTGGTAAAAATCTTTAAAATATGGATTTTCTTCTAATGGTTCTTTAAATAAATTATAGTTTAATTGTTTACATAATTCTTCACTAACTTTTGTTTTTCCTGCTCCAACGGTTCCAAAGACTGCAATTTTCATTTTATTGCTCCTTTCGTTTTTAACCCATTATTTTAACCCATTAATTGAACAGCAGTATCTAATGCTAATTCAACCATTGTCATAAAATTATTTTGGCGTTCCAATGCTGTAGTAACTTCTTTAGTTACAAGATGGTCAGAAACTGTTAATAATGTTGCTGCATGTTTTTGCGTAACAATTGCATTAGTAAACAAAGCATATGATTCCATTTCAACAACATCTAACTTATAAGTATGAGTAAAGTCTAATGAATCATCATAACGATAAAAAACATCTGCTGCATGAGCAATTCCCGTGTGAGTTTTAATTCCTTTTGCTTGTGCTACAGTTTCAATTTCATTAAATAATTTTTCACTTGCAGCAATTAAATTACTATCAATATTAGCTGCAATTTTTGCATAATTACTTTCGCCAAATGCTTCACGAACATTAAAGATATCATAAACTTTAATATTTGGATTATAACTTCCAGCTGAACCAATTCTAATAATATAATCAACATCATAAAACTTAAATAATTCGTATGAATAAATTCCAATACTTGGACAACCCATTCCACTTCCAGCAATTGTTACCTCAATGTTTTTATATTTGCCAGTATACATTAACATATTTCGAACTTCATTTACTAATTTTAAATTTGTTAAATATTTCTCAGCAACAGTTTTTGCCCGTAATGGGTCTCCCGGCATTAAAACAACTTTTGCAATTTCTTTTTTTTTGGCATTAATATGTGGTGTCATTTTTTTATTCCTCTCTTTTCCGCTTAATTTAATTACCAATAAATACCTATCAATGCTATTTTTATTTAAAAAGTAAGGATATTTAAACAACACGAAAAAGAATATTGTTGCATATCCACATAAATGATGTTTAATTTCTACGATTATTTTAATTAATAATTTAAGACAATAGCAAAAATAAAACCATTTTAAATCAAATGCTATAAACTTAATTATTAATTAATTTTATTATTTATTATCTTTTAAATAATACTTTTTGATAGGATTACTGCTTTAAATTAACAACTAAAAAACGCTTTTTGACGTCTTTCAAATTATTATTTAATAGTTTTCACTAATAAATAATTAATCATCTAACCCCAGAGATAATAACTATAAGTGCAGCATTGATATTTTACCAATGTTTTTTTAGATTGGTCTACTGGCTTAGTTTCACTTTACTCACTATTCCTTCTCAAGAAATATTTTCTCAATGGAATGATGTTAGCTTTCATCCACTTTACAGTTGCTGGGACAGCCTAGGATTCACACCTAATTCCCGTAACATCCAAAATTGTTTTTTAAAGTTGTTAAAATAATAATATAAAGTTTACTTTTAAAATGCAAGTTAAAATTAACAAATTATTTACCAACTAAAAACAAATTAGGAAAAAAGTTGATATTTTTATAATTAAAAATGAAACTATTGTTAGAAAAATCTAGAAGCATATAATAAAAATTGTAAATAATATTTATGGACCTTATTAAGTATTTTTACTCCTTTCAATCCAAATATAGAATCAAAAAATAGTCAGCAATCTAGCCCACCATAAAAAATAATAGATAACATAATAAATAAAATAATAAGCAATCAATAACAAATAGTTATTTATTTGCAATATTATTAAATAAATAATTTAGGTTTAGTTTTAAATTTTGTTATATTCCTTATTAGTAGTAATCAGCAACACAATAACATTTATAAACTATTAAATGAATAATGTGACAATTATTATTCACATACTAACCTTAATTATTATTAAAATAAACGGACCAGATTTATTATTTACACACCTGCTAGCATTAATGCTAGCAATTTTTATTGTTAATTTAAAAAAGCAAGGTTTTTTTTCTTTTTTAAATTAAACTTATTTTTTAGTAAATTCTAAGGTAAATAATGTTGATGTTCATCCAGTATAATAAACCCCATTATTTTTTCCAAATAATAAATCAAAGTTTCAAACTGCTCGCCGGCGAAGTGAAAAAGTATCTTTAGTTTCATTTAAGCTCACTTCGTGAACACGTTTTTCCCAATTACCAGTTGTAAAAATATCAATTCCTGGTAAATTTTTTGCTTGATTTGCTTCTTTAAAATCATTAATTAATATTTTTAAAACATCTTTGTATTTTCGGGTTTTTAAATTTAAAATTTTAGTAAAAGCTTCTTTGCTAAGATGGAATACTCCTGAATGCTCATTTGATTCTAATTTAAAATGATTATAAAAAGCAACTACTAACCGTCCATATTCCATTAACTTATTTGTTAAACCTTCCTCTGTAATTTCAACTTGAACTTTTAATGCTTGACCATTATTCATTACTGCTCCAGATAATGGAAACCCTGCCACTTGAATTTTTGCTAAATTCACATGAAAATCAGCTAATCATAAATTCTGACCTCCAGTATTAAAAACATTAACTAATGAACGATAAAAATTAACAAAATTTTCTGGAGTAATTTTATTAGGCTGATATCCTTTTCCGGTTCAAACATATGAAGCTGTATTTTCTCGAACAACATTAACACCATTAGTAGTATTATTAATTGCACTTGTTAGTAAACTTAATAAAGTTATTGAAGAATTATATTTAATATTATTTACAAACTTTTGCAATTCGCTATCACTTTTAATTTTACTTTGTAACTTTTCTAAAATAATATTATCTAAATTAGCAAAACCAGCTGTATAGTTTACATCAAAATTTTGATAAATTGTAGCAAATTCAGGTGTTTTATCAATTTGAAAAATTCCTTCTTGATTGAAAAAATTAACAATTACTCTTGAAATTTTTTGAACCATCCCATTTAAAACAACTTTCATTTCTTCTGGATTATCAGTAATAACATATTGGATTACATAATCTGAAGTTGTTGTTAAAAGTTTAAACTTAACTTCAAATTGAAAATGGAAATCTAGTCTAACTGCTTTTACTGTTTCTAATCCTGGTCGATCTAAAATTGCTTGCAATTGAACCATATCAATAAAATTTAATTCATAACTTAAACTATCATTTAATAAATTAATTGGTTTACTATCAGGATAATAATTTGAATAGTCATTATAAAATTCATTATTAATATTATTAAACACAGCAAGAAAGCCATTTTTTAATGTTGCTAAAGCATCTATCGCATCTTTATCCATTTGGTCTAATTTTCTACTTTCAGTTTTCTTGTCAACCATTGTATACAGTTTATTAAATTTATTTTGATATTCAGTACTATTAATTGTATTTTTATTTTGTGCATAAACTGAAAAATTGTTGATAGCACGTTGTGAAATTTTATTTAAAATTTCCATATCTTTTCCAATACCATTTTCAGTATCATCAAGTTTAAGCGGCTTTTTACAACCGATAATTGGACTATATCCTGTCGTTGCAAAAAAAGTCATTCCTAATAAAATCATTAGTTTTTTCATTATTTAAAATCCCTTCGTTATATATAATTTTATACTTTCTAATTATAACTTAAAAAAATTAAAACTTAAATATTATAATTACAGTTTCTGGTACGAACTGATGTTAAAATTTCTTTTTTAATTCATATTTTAATTAATAAAGTCATTTACCTTAAAAATATTAGTAATATTTTTAAAATCATCTACAATCTTCACTTTATCATAATTATTTTATATTAACAATATTTTCAAACTAATTTCCTTTTTATATCTTTATTTATATCTTTATTATAAAAAAGCAATAGAAATTGACTTTTTGAAAATATTTTCAATGAAAACAAAATGTGTGACTAAAAAGAGATTTTAATTACACATTTTAAATATAAACTAATGAAAACTATAAAATATATGTTTCTCTGTTTGTTTAAAATTAAGTTAATTTATTAATATTAATTTTAAGTACCCCCATTATAACAAAAAAACTGGTTTGGTGAAAAAAAGTAAATTATTTCACTGCTAAATCAATAAGTTTAAAATAAACAAAATGATTTTAAAAAATAATTTGTTAATTTTTTAAATTATGATAAAACTATCTTAAAATATTTTAAAAAAAAGAAAGGATAAATTAAAATGTCAAAAATGATAAATGTATTAAGTATTGCCTTATTTATCATTACCACTTTATTTATTACTACTGTAACAACACAAAATACTATAATAAATCCACCAACTTATATTTAATTAAAAGGAATTATGTAAAATGAAGTGCAACAAATCTTATTAGTCAAATAATACAATAAAAATCATAAAAAATCAATTATAAATTTTTAAAAATCAAAATATTTATAGTTTTTATTTTATTTTAAGGAAAATTAAGCACACTAAAAAATAATTTATTAAATTAATTCAAATAAACCTATTTAAAATTATCTGAAAATACCTCTTTTGCTGTTTTTCAATTAAGAACAGGCCTTAATTTATCATTTATAACATTAACTACTCAATTTATTTTTTGTTGACTAACATTATTAAAATCAGTTCCCTTAGGAAATCATTGTCTAAGTTCAGAATTCATATATTCAATTAATGGTTTTTGTTGTGGTTTACCAGAGTCACAAAAATAAACTTTTGTTTCAGCAAATATTTCTAATTCTCTTCATTTACTAAATTCTTTTCCTCTATCTGTTATTATTCCTTTAATTTTCCCAAATAAATTATTACTTATAACAATATCTTTAAACTTTTCCACAACTTCATTAGCAGTATGATTTTTTAATTTCATAACAAAATAACTTTTACTATTTTGTTCAACTAAAACCAAATTACTAGATTGATGCTCTTTTCCAACTACGGTATCCATTTCAAATCAACCAACATCAGTCTCTTTTTTCTCAATATCTCATATTGATTTAAAATTAATTAATTTACCACGATTATCAAATTTTCCTTTTATTTTATATTTTTTACCACGATGACGTAAATTCTGTTTTAAAAAACCATAAAAACCCAAACGAATTCATTTATACAATGTTTTAACACAAACAGGAAATTTAATACCAAACTTTAGAAAATAACGATGAATAAGTTGTGATGGAGAATCACGATAAACATTAAATCTTATATTAATAAAATTTAATTGTTCTTCTGTAAACTTATATCTTTTATTATTCTTTTTTCTTTTCTCATAATACATTTTATTTGACTTATAAGGACTATATTCATCAATAGTTTTAAAACGCTTAATTTCTCGCAAAATAGTACTACGATTTCTGTTCAAACATTTAGCAATTTGTGAAATATTTATTTCACCATTCTTTTTTAAAAATAATTTTAATAATAATTTTTCCAATTTAACCTTATCAATAAAACTTAAATGACTATACATAACATTTATATACCTTTCATTAATTTATAAATTTAATATTAAAATTATTTAATACATTATTGATATATAATAAAATCAATTATAGCATTCAAGTAATTTTAATAAAAGAAAAGTAAAATATGAAAAAATTACTAAGTATTTTAGGAGCAATTAGTTTAGTAGAAACAAGTACAACAAGTTTAACAGCTTGTACTAATGATAATAAAGAAGATAATAGTAAACCAAAACCTAATAAACCACAAGACCCGCCAGAAAATAGCAGTTGAAAATTAATTGATAGTTCTTTAAGCAATATAGAAAAAGAATTTAAAAATTATAATGATAAATGATATTTTATTATTTGAAAAAGAGGAAATAATGAAAATTGAATATGACAATCAATGTTTTTTAAATATGATGAATCTGCACCTAGAATGACAGGTGCTTGGCTTTCTTCTATAAAATCCATTTATCGTTGAGATAATACAAATGAACCTAAGGAGCCGGAATTTGATAAAGACACTAGTAAAATTACAAATTGAAAAGAATAAAAGGACTAACAAGTCCTTTTATTAAATTAATCGCACAAATTTCATAAAGATAATTAATAAGAATATATTTGTTATTGTGTTATATAATGCTGGACTAAATTTTCATACCTCAAATGTTTGACTAAAAAAACTATATATTGTTTGAAAAATTTTACCAACGCCGCTTGCTAATTCATTGACTTGTTTTACACTTGGAATATTATTAACAACTCAAATTGCGGCATTTTTTATATGACACGCTAAATTATATCAACTACAACTCTCATATTGTGCTTGTCATCATTGTCCATCAGGAAACAACCCACCATTATTTATTTCTTGTCAGTTATAAATACCAAAATTAAAATCATAATAACGATACATATCATTTTTTTTGAGCTTGCAATTCAAAAACATTATAACCGATTTTTTGTTCTTCAATTTTTTTATATTTTAAACCATATTTATCTTTTAAAGCACCTTCAAAAATATAATCTTAATTTTGATTAATATTATAATTATTTGCAACTGAAAAATCATAATTAAACACATTACCATAATTCGTGTTATAAAACCGATTTTTAAATGCTGAATACAATTTAATATCTAATTGATTATATTTATCTGAAAAATAAAAATAACGTGGGTAAATTTTAAAACCATTGTTAGCTAATAAAACATATTTTTTATTATATCCTTGCACATAAGTATTATTTTCTAAATCAAAAATGGTACGTAAATAATCTTTATAAAAATTTTGAGAAACCGTGAACATGCTATTTAATAATTTTTCAAATTGACTTTTAATCATATTATTTTCATTAATTAAAACATCTCTAAAATTAACTAATTTTAAACCAAAAAAGTTAATTAAAACAGTGTCATACTGTAAACTATCAATATAGCCACTTTCAATAAAATTACTACGATTTTGAAAAACAGGTACCAAAGCGTGTGCAAAAAAGGCTTTTAAAAATTTATTAATCTTAATTTGATCTTTCATCTGTTCAAAAACAATTTTACCAGTATTGGGAGTATTACCTTGATAATAATTATAAGTTTCAGCACTAAAATTAAAAGTATCTTCTTTTTCTTTTATGAAAGAAAATAAAAATCCTAAATCATCAGTATATCGATAATTATTATAATCACTACCATTTCAATATTGTTTAAGATGTGTTAATTCTAAACTACCAGCAATAATATTTTTCTTTTCATCAATCGTTAAAATCATTCGATAAATTGATTTTTTAGTTAAAATAGTACCAGTATCAGACTTATCTAAATTATTAATAATTTCAAAATCAAATATTATTCTTTGACTACCTAAATTTGGGTCATCATAATCAGGATTACCACCTTGCTGAACTCTAATATTTTCTTGCACAATGGCATTAATATATTTAAGTAAAAAAGAACGAGTATTTTGATATTCATTATCAGTTCAAAAAATTACATTACCAGTATTTTTATCAAATTCCGGCTCCTTAGGTTCATTTGTATTATCTCAACGATAAATGGATTTTATAGAAGAAGGCCAAGCACCTGTCATTCTAGGTGCAGATTCATCATATTTAAAAAACATTGATTGTCATATTCAATTTTCATTATTTCCTCTTTTTCAAATAATAAAATATCATTTATCCTTATAATTTTTAAATTCTTTTTCTATATTGCTTAAAGAACTATCAACACCTTTTCAATTTTGTTCAATCAAATTAATTTGTTGCAAATTATCAACACTTTTTTCTAATTTATTAATAACTTCAACAGTATTAAAATACTTTTCAAAAGAATATGAAAAATTCGTTAATTCTTTTAAAAATTGTTTTTTATCAACATCATATTAGCATAAGTATCTCAATTTTTATATAAATCCATAAATTCATCACTAGGCTTATCAAATGAAATCCCCGTTGAATAACTATCTTTTAGAAAATCTAAATATCACTTATCATTATAAGTTAATGATTGTGATGTTTTTAAAGTAGGGTTAATAAAGTAATTTGTTTCTGACCAGTTTTCAAAAAAACTACTGCGTAAAAACATTGTATTAATAAAATCAGTTTCATTCATTCCCGTTGTTTGTTGATTAACAGTATAATTCTGCTGATTTAAGGGTTTAAATGCTGTTAAAGTAATAAATGGAATAATTAAACCTAAAATACTTAAAATAGATATGGCAAATAAAAGATAATGATTTTTTCATATTTATAATTCAACTCCTAACTATACAATGTTTTTGAAACAATAAACCCAACAATATATAAACTTGATATTGTTAACATTAATGGATGACTAAACAAAATTGCCATTTTACCAAACAAAGAAAGTAAAAAAGTATCTGAGTTATATAAATCCATAATAATATTTTTTGCTGATGTTAATTGATTTATAATGACTGTAATAAATCCTGTTCCAAAAATAGCGATTG
>DWAV01001866.1:0-12391 GCA_018231305.1 Noctuana lactifera | reverse complement strand
TTTGGTGTATAAAATATAAAAATTCCTTATTTTTCATAATAGGTACCTATATTATTATCATAACTCGGTGGGACGAGCACACTGCAGACTAAACTAGCGAATTGCTATAAGACTTCAAAACTCTCAATAAACATGTACGACATCATACTCATATGACACAATCATGTTGTCTTAATAATATATTTTTTTGATTTTTTTAATTAAACATTATTGCTTTCAGCAATATATTACACTTATTTGATGTATAAAATATTCCATATTTTCATATAACCTATATTTTTATCATTAAATTGTTTACTTAGTTTATTTTAAATGATAGGTACCCAGCCCCCAAAGATGCAACGAACAAGGTGCGCGGGCGCAGCGATCTGCTGGAGCTCATGTGCGGCGCCGGCACCGTTGATCCTGAGTTGCTCACTGTCAAGACTTTCTATTTCTTCTTCTACTCGGCCTTCGGTTCCCTGTTTCCACTCATGGGCGTATACTTCAAGCAAATGGGGATGAACGCCGGCCAATGTGGTCTGTTAATAGGAACCCGGCCATTCGTGGAGTTTTTATCGGCGCCCTTCTGGGGCGGGTTGGCGGACCGCTGGCAGAAAGGGCGCACGCTATTGCTGGCGTCGCTCGGTGCCTGGATCGTATTCACCCTGCCGCTCAGCTGGGTGCAGCCCGGCGCGGTGGCGTGCGTGAAGCCGCTCAACAACACCGTGTACAATCTAGTATCGCCGAGTTACGACGAAGATCCGTCGCCGTCGGGGCGCTCGTTCCACATGCCGACGGGCGGCCGCGAGGGCTCTCCGCTGCCGGTCTCCGACGCGCTCAACTATGACCCCACCAGCAACGCCAACTGGGTTACGCCGCTTCACTCCTCCATCGTCTACAGCACCCCTGACATTCAGAAAACGTTCTTCTTGCTTCTCCTGCTCGTTGTCATCGGCGAGTTCTTCAGTGCACCAGCCATCACTCTCGCGGACTCAGCCGTTATCACCTTACTTGGAGAGGATGCCGACAGGTAATATTACCTACCTATACACTACAGTATCAATCGCGACATATATAATATGAGTATTTAAAGATAACTTATATCACAATAATAGAATTTCTTTCATTGTGTACTGGTGCAAGTCAGTTTAAATGTAAATTTACAAAACTGTTTTAAAACGGGGTTAAAATAATAACATGTAGGCGTAAATTACTAATATGATATAATTTAGGAAACAATTTAATGCCATGCCATGAAGGTTTACTGGTACTCGACATGGGCTCTCGTCTACCCTCGTTAACCTTTTCGACGGCCAAGAGCTCATCTTGAAGAGCTTGCGCAATAGGTCAGATGTCAATGAGATGCAGGTGACTGGGATTTTCTGTGCACATTGTATCGAGGTTCGAGAAGTCTTGTCGACTTAATAATTATTACAAAAGTCAAAATCATTTATTTGCATAAATATCCAGATTTGCATAAATAATATTTGTACAGATTATTAATATTGTTCGCCATAATTTACCACGTAATAGGTATTTAGACTAACATTAAAAGTATGACATTAGATTTAGGTAGGTACTTACTTATGTTTATGTTTACTCGTTTATGTTTATATAACTTATTCAGCCGAAAAGCCCTATCAGACGTTACATTTAAAACCTGTTAGACCTACTCGTAAAATACGAGACGATCATCTTACTAGTATGATATGTGTCCGATCGTCAGGGCGCCTGCACGCTTCTAGATGATACTCGTGCCAGTAGTAAGCGGTGCGCACATTGGGACAGGTACGGACACCAGCGCATGTTTGGCTCGCTGGGCTGGGGGCTCGCCATGTTCTTCGTGGGCATCGCACTGGATCACAGTACGGCGTTCAGCTCGCACCCCTGCGGCGGCCCGCAGCGCTACGAGAAGAACTATACCATCTGCTTCGCTACCTTCTCAGTTCTCATGGGCGCCGCTCTCATCACCGGCACGCAGGTTTAACGCTTTTTATTACTATAGCGTAGAAATAACTCACCTAGCGAAATACGCGACCAATCTACATTCTTTCAAATAACTTGTAAGTTTGGTGAAGAATTCTCCTAAAGTCTAGGTTGTTTAAAACGTGTGCGCAGATAAAGTTTAAGTATGAGGCGATGGGCATAGAGACGCCCCCCGCGCCTCCGCAGCCCGCCGAGCCGTCGCAAGAGGAGCGGCTGCAAGAGCAGCTGGCAGCGCAGCTGCAACTGCCCGGCCTCGACACCAGCGCACCAGCGCCGCGCCAACCCGCGCTCGAACATGCCAAGGTGCGCCCCACAGTGCCCCACATCTCACACGCACCACACTCTGACACTGCCCTCTCCGCCCACTCTCTCTTAGCTTTCAAAGTATAACGTGTTTCAAAGTAAAACGTTCAAAGTATAAGACATATTAATAGATTCATAAATAGTTCTGTAGTTTAAACTAACTGTTTCATATCCACACCTCGTTTTAATATGTGAATAAACTAAATAAACTATGACTATTATTGATAAATCATTAATTTATTACTCGTAGTAACAATCATTATTATAATTAGGATGATGCTTTTAGTTAATCACAGTTACCGAAACAAACATTGTCATGCAAATGAAAAGTGAATGGAAAATTACATAACTGTTTTCAAATAAAGCTTATAAAACTAGTTTGATAAAAAAGATTTACAAAAAACAAAACAACAATACAAAAAATACCTTATTTCATTTCAAAAAATAGTAACAAACAAGTGGCAAGGGCCCCTGTACTCCTGTACAGCCGTGTACTGTATTTAAGTTGCATGAGAGTGTGTGTGTGCACTGCAGGTGTTCGCGCAGACAACCCGCGAGATGCCGGAGTGGGTGACGGTGCTACGCCAGTTCCAGAACGTGAAGGCCGCCTCTTTCCTGCTGGTCGCTTGGTTCATGGGCTTCGGCATCGGACTCATCTTCACCTTCCTCTTCTGGCATCTTCAGGTTATTGTTGAAGTATTTCAATCACTGTCTGCAAATCTTGGCTGACAAGCTAAACCCTTTCAATAGTGTTCTCAAAGGATACACAGTATCGTTACAAGGCAAGGCAAATAATGGTACATGGTACTCGAAGTGGCGTACCACCAACAGTAGTCTTAATGTCGCCTTACAAAAAGAACAGAGTTAAGGTGCCATTGTAATTATATTCAAAGTGTGAATACGAGGATGAGGACAGTAATATTCGAGTACTAAATATACTTACTTCGCAGGATATTGGTGGCTCTCCTACTCTTTTCGGTGTAGCGTCTGTCATCAACCACATCTCCGAGATTTTTGCTTATTTCTTCAGCTTCAAACTTATCACGCAAATGGGACACGTGAAGGTAACTCTTTACATTTAATTTCCTTTAATAATACTGATTTGTTGTATTTACTGTATTTTGTTGTATCCCTGTATTCTCCACCCGTAGGTGCTGTGCCTGGGTCTAGCGGGCAACGTGTTGCGGTTCCTGTACATCGCGTGGCTGGCGGACCCCTGGTGGGTGCTGCCCTTCGAGTTCGTGCAGGGGGTGACGCACGCCGCGGTGTGGGCGGCTTGCTGCTCCTACATCGCACACGGCGCTCCGGCTCGCCTCCGCTCTTCTGCACAGGGCGTACTGCAAGGTTCTCTTCCCGTCCTCACATTCACTCGTACTTGTCGATACAATCAATCTCATGCTTGCCGGTTGCCGGTGCCGTTCACTTATACACCAACATCTATAGCGATAGCTTATAAACCAAATACTTATTCATTTCGTTTATTAGTTTATCAACAGATAGATAACAATAATTTCCAAGCAAAGACCTCATAAACCGGCGGAGAAAATTTCCGCGCACGTTTTGACAAGTGATATCCTGACACTCAGGACTCCACCACGGGCTCGGGCGAGGCTGCGGCGCGGTGATCGGCGGCATCGCCGTGGCCAAGTGGGGCACGACGCGCACGTTCGCGGGCTACGGGCTGCTGTGCGCGGTGGCGCTGGCCGCCTTCGCCTTCGTCAACTTCCGCGACGGCGCGCCCGACGCCGTGGAGCCCGACGAGGAGGCGCGCGCCGTGGCCGAGGCGGGCGTGCTGGCGCCGCACGGCGTGCCCTCCAACCCGCTGCCGCGCGCGCTCTCCTCCACGCGCCTCGCCGACCTCGCGCACCACGACCAGTACGGCGCCACGCAGGTACCTACACCTGCCACACCTCCCACACATCCCACGCGCTCTCTCCTTACTACTTTAGACCCCCAACCCCTCTCGTATTAATATAATGATTGTTTCGCAGAGTTACAGCGGCGCAGACAGCCTGAGCGTGCCGGGCGCCGCCCCCGCGCCCGCCGGCCCGCGCCCCGCCAACCCCTTCCTGGCCGACGGCGGCGCCGGCGCCGCGCCCGCCTACCGGTAGACGTCACTACGTCAGAGCTGTTACAAGACAAACGCAAGGAAACACAGATCTCTATAGCCTCTTCGCAAACATTTATTTATATTTAACTTATTTAACCAGATACCAGGAAACGCTGTCCATTGTCCATCGGTGGAACTGGCAAGAGGTGTTTGTTATTCGCACATTACTGACGGAGAGTTGGAGGTTGAACATGCAGAGTAACATTCGCTGTGAAATTATTCTGAAATTCATTACGAGTACAAACGATTTAAATTTAGTAAATGATTATGATGTAAAAGCTTCACACAGGAACTCTACCAGGTACCGTTTGTCGACGTAAAAAACACAATTAAATCGATTTAAAAGTAGGTACATACCTATAAAACAATGTTATTATTATTGTAGTTAAAATTTTATGATATTTATAGGTAAATACTCGTAGGTGCACTCATTAGTCACCTTTAACACTGTTTTATTGGAATAATTCAATGTAATTTTTGATTGTATCCTTAAAAGTAGTGTTGTGATGTCAATGAAAATAATATTGATGTGAGATAATCTTTACCTAGGTATATACTCGTATTAGGTCACAAGACCTTTTTGTTTCTTCAAATGAGTTTTGCTTCGTTGTTAAGGCGTTATGAGATCAAACTCATCAAAACGAAAGTGGTAAGGTGCGCGATGCGCGGACTGCGTTACATCACTCAGCGCGCACAACGTGCGCACCTGTACGCACGTGCGCGCACTGCCACGCGACGGCCGCTCACCTAATTCTGCGTGTGTGCTCTTGTTACTGTAAATAGGCTACTTTGTAACATTGCGAGGTCCGATATAGATAGAGCATCATTATTATTCAGGTGTCGATGGTCAACTTTAATTAAAAAATAAATATTTATCTATATTATTATAATATAATTGAAATTACTGAATGAGTGTTTACTCGTGTTCAACCCGCTGCGAATTAAGTAAATTGCCGAAGTTAAATTCGAACTGAACGTTTTATATAATTAAAAAAGTAAAGATTATAGTTATGGGTAAATTATTAATATCTATAGGTATATTTATATAACATTGCCTACATATTATATATTTATTTATTTGTGATAGGCAAGTGATAACTGATAGATTATCTGATAAGATCTAGGTACTAAATGGATATTCGCGTTCGATTACCTATTATTATTGTTATGATAATTCGCTTGATATTTTTAGGTCATCTGACTGTGGTCTGCGTGTCCCTTGTCCCTTCGACACGTTATTGATGTAGGTACTCGTAGGGTATATTATATCACTATCACATTCTATTTAAGTAAATCTGTAAATCAATCATAAATGTTGTGAATGTTATGTACTCGTATCAAGGACTAAGCTTATCCTAAATTCTCTGTCCTAAATTCTTTCAATTGTTCCCGCATCAATAAGTGACAAATATTTATTAAAACATTTCATATTATGTATTGTAAAATAACAATGACCAATGTGCTGGTATCAAACGCCTGTATGGTCATACCTAACAATGTCCACATACGAGTAGGTATTCGTTTGCCTTACAGGGTCTTTATGTGTTTCAAGTTGCAGTGCTCGCTAGAAATTCTCTTCGATCTTGTAAAACGAAGGAGTACAACCTTTTGGATACCTTTAATAATATAATACGATACTGAAAAGTGTAAATAATAATGTATCACTCTCGATTAAAAATTTTAATACAAAAAAAATCCCTAAATCAGTATCGCGAGATTCGCGAGTGTTCTCGTATTCGTACTCGTATATATGCAATATCCCGCGGCTGCGTTGCGCGTTGCGCGTTGCGCGTTGCTCGGGTTGCGCCGATGCGCGTTGCGATGCGTGACGTTACTTGCGTAGTTACAAAAAGTCATTACCAGTAACCCCCTATTGATTTGGCTGTTATTGTAAAACAAAGTTTTATATTGTTCGCTTCAGAGCCCGCACTTTGTCTGTGTAGACGTACGAGTATGTCCCTGTTGCTGTTGTACGAGTATGTTCAATTAGTAAGATATTAATGTTATTGTGTATGTATAAACAGTTACTGTACGTTGTCAATGTCATATCATGGTGTGATGAGTAGGAGATAGGTATACGTGTGCGTGTGTCGGGAGCTCTTGGACGCGGCCGCCTCGCTTATTACAAACTTTTTATTTTTAAAAATGTTATTCAAAAAGTTTATACTTAAGTACTTAAGTTCCTTCTTAATATTATGTTTCTAGATTATATCGAAGGTTCTTAATAACTTTTTCACATACATAATATATAAATATGATCTAAAAGCACCAAATTAACGTGCAGGAGTTGTGTCAACGGACTTAGAAACAGTCTAAGAATTCTAAGATGGTCACTTTCCTTTCTAAACAGAAATGCAATAATGGCTTCCAGGATTCATGGAAGCCATTGTTCGTGGCTGTATGTTTGTAACGTCGTCACAGCACTCTGTTGGTTCATTCTGTGCTGTTGTTGAACGCGAGGCGACGCCGCGCCAGGCGCCTCTGTCGTGGAGTATTGTTGATGTAGTAGATATTATAATAAACATAGCCATATGTATGTATACATACATTGTTGTACATTACTTGGAAAGCGCTCGGCACAGTTATATATTTTTGCACAGCTCGGGGCGCCAACCCCGACTACTTTCAATTTCAAATGTGTAATAAATGTTGAACATATTCATTCACGTCTTTTATTAGCCTTCTACGAATAGAGTTCAGTTATTTTTATTTTACTCGTAATAAGGGGACAGGGGTGCGGCACCGGCGGCGGCGTACGCCATAATGTAGGTACCATTGGTACCAATATCTCCCCACAACTGAAGGAGAACTGTATTTTGCTGTTGCCCGATGTACAAGACATTCCTACAGTCATCCAGAAATTTATTACAATAGTGGAGACAACGGCTTAAAGCTTTTATACTTTTATAAAATTTTGCTTTTATACCTATGTATACATGGATAGATAATTTTTTTATCATTTGCATTTGATGTCGTCATAATTTTTCCATTAATAAATAATTTGTAATAACCAAACCAGATACTCGTATCGCTTTCAACAAGCTATCAAATATATTTTTGCAGCGTTTATTATGTTCGCTATCCGATAATAATTATGAGTCAACTGGTGTTATCAGACAATAATAGGTGTAAAAGCAGAATTGATAGTGAGGCGTGGGGACTGGGGAGGGAAAGGGTTTCACCGTAAACAGCGACTGATAGACCTCACAGATAACACTGCGCCGATAGAGTTCAGATAACGGGTACACGGCGCTCGCAACGCACGCGCGCGAAGTCACTCTCGAATCTCAACTCGGTTTATCATTAGTACGGTCCACATTATAACAGTATTTACAGAGCTCGATTGTAATACTCATTAAATAAAATTTTACTGACATTGTCTTCAGTTTTTCCTAGAACGTGCTAGTAGGATTTCGTTGCAAAATTGAAGAAGAGAGTTTTCCTCCTTGCAAATATTATTACTCGTGTAGGAGAGTGTCGAATAAGACCCATTTCACGGTAGTGCGTTTAGTGTTCAGTGGTCGCATCGAGCATGTGGAGGTGACGCCGAGCCGCGCGCCCGTCGCCATGAGCTGCTGCGTCCGCGCCGCCCCCGCGCTGCTGCTGCACGTCAACATCTTTCTAGTGGTAAGCGCTCTACTGTTGTCTCAAGCATTTTTGCTCTATCATTTGGCATTAAAACTAAATAAATAGATAAGTTTCAAGGCTTCTAGATCATGAAAGGTATCGTAGAGCTAGAGAGATTATGGTCCTTTAGCTTGTCAGTTACAGACATTTACGAATTTGTAGTAGAGTTGTTGATAACCTATATTTCATTATCTTTGCGCGTCTTCAACGCACAATCAATTGCTTGCAGGTAAATCTAACTAAACGAGCACGCGGGCCATTCATATAGGTATAGGTGACTGAAAGAACAGTCAAATGTATTGTCAATTAGAAGTAGTAATTAGGTACTCGTACATAACGACGGTTTAAGCATAGATCAGTATACGGGTGTCAGTGAATGTTAGTGATGGTGGCTGTCCCCAGGTGTACGCGGGGGCGGGGCTGGCGACGGGCGCGCGGCTCAAGTGGGACCCCAGCACGTACGTGGCGGTGCGCGAGGCGCTGCCGGCCGAGTACCGCGTGGCGGCCGGCGCGCTGCCCGCCGCCGCCGCCGCGCTGCTGCTGCTGGTGCACTCCGCGGTGGTGGCGCTGCGCACGCGCCGCGCCTCGCTGCGCCGCGCGCTGCTGCTGGTGGTGCGACAAGCTTTTATATCATTTAGTTAATCGTGTAAATGTACTCATTATTCAATATTTTCTTCTTTTTAAGACAATTAAATAAAAGCACGTTTTTAAAGAAGTTTCAGTGTGCCCATGTGTTACAGTACGCTTTCTTAATGGCGCTGATGGTGTTCGGCGAGGTGGCGCTGGTGTGGTGGCTGAAGGTGCGCGTGGCGGCGTGGACGCGCTCGGCGCAGGCGGCCGAGCTGCAGCACGCGCTAGCGCTGCGCGAGCACCTGCAGCCGCTGCTCGACCACCTGGCGCACTGGCACCCGCTCCCCTCCAAACTCAAAACTATCATGCAGGTGAGTCGTTGCCACGTTCTAGATCGTCATAGTGTTACTGGATATTAATTATTTCATTATTGTACCTACACACATTCAATAGTAAAAGTTTATATTTTAATGTAAAATCCATTAAATTACAATAGCGAGCTTGACCCTTCACGCCAGCCATCGTGTTTTGAAATGTTTAAATTTACTATTTGGCTAGGAAGCGGAGGCAGACGCACCGCGCAACCTGTACGTGTGTGCAGCGGCAGGGCTGCTGCTGCTGCTGCTGCAGAGCGGCGCCGTGCTGCTGGCGCTGCTGGCCGCCGCCGCCGCCCGCCCTCGGCGTCTCCGCCGCCCCCGCCGCGGCTCCAGCGCCGCCAGCACGCCACTCAGGTCTCTCACTATCACCACTTCAACATATGTACATTACTTGCATCACACCTAGTGTCACGTAGCCTAGAGTACGGCGATGTCGACGGCTACTGTCGACTAATTTGATCAACTAATATTACGGTTAGAATAATCGATGACAACGAAATAACATCTTTTTAGGGGTGTGATACAGAAATAATTTTCCTAGTTTTCTTTTTCCAGCACTTCGACAGACTACGAAAAGTCTTCAATGAGAGCCGTGTTCAAGAACGGCCGCCTCGTGATGGTGTGAGCCGCCGCGCCCGCCACCGCTGCATCGCTCTACGAATATTTGTGAAAAATTGATTACCTACGACTGAACAACGTGTGTACATTACTGTAAGGATCGCAATAAGTTCACTGATGTCGTTTGAACCCATTTTAATGATTCTTTTTTTAAATGAAAAGGTTTGGCCTGAGCTTGGTCCAGTTTCAATAAATTAAGCGTTATTAAAGATTTAATTTTGTAACTGTTATGTATATGCAATGACAACACTGTTTGAACATAAAGTTATTATATTACTGGCAACATTATTAAGATAGTCCGTGTCTAGAGACTGAATAAATTGAGCTTGCCCATAATGCCTTGCATTAAACTATATCCGGAGAACCATCTGAACCGTGCGCGCATCATTTACGAGAGAACACTAGCACTAGCTAGCAGCTATTCTTTTGCATAGCAATCGCACCACCGACAGTGACCAGATCATAACAAGTGCCTGCGATCACCTCCAGGGTAATATTATTGCCGAAGATAACGGATCCATAACGGATGGCCGTAAGCAAATATAAATAAAACAAAGTAACTCTTACAAAAATATCACTTTATTGCTTTATAAGTCTTACGGCTAATTACTCAGTGACGCCGCGGCCGACCCGCTTATTGTCTTATTATAGTAAACATTTTTTGTCTCACCAAACGCGTAGGAAATGGCGGGGCGGGTACTGAAGTAACCCCCTCCTCCCCCTTTCCCCCGCTCCAGAAAATTCAGTAGGTATATGGCCAGTGGTCAGAATAGGCTTTGCAGAAATTCGTGTGCATTCTGTATCTATTTATTGTAAGTATATTAAGACCACTGCCTATAGGTTCCTACTAAATTTTCCGTGCTCTTACGCAAATACACACTAATTTAGACGAAGGATAACTACGTAAGTGCACTTTAGCTAGAATATTTTTACAGAGCAGTATATACTGACTCTAAACGAACACATGAGAACTAGATACGAGTATACGAGCGTGCACTCCGCCGAACCCCACGGAACATCTTAAAGCTATTTGGCACCAACATCTCAACAACCACTAATTTTTACAGTATTTTATGGCAGAAAAAAACCTAGCTCACATTTCCTTAAAGTAGGTAGTTGCTACAGATACGAGTAAAAGATGCTACTAGTTAGTCTCGCATTGATTTAAAATATTCACAAAAAAGTGAGTCGTAGGCGACCTTGCGTGTAACACTTTATGCTACATGAGCCGGTCCCGCCTACCACGAAATTGTTCAGAAACACTAAAGTAGTTCATAAAATGGGGATAGCACCAAACGTCTCTTAAAATATAGCTAATAGGCAATAAGTCGCCGCTCAAACACAAAAACATCAATTAAAAAAATATAATCTGTAAACAAGACAAGACACGCACCGCACGCGAGGGACATCTCTCTCGACTTTGATATGGCTCATCTTAACCTACTTACGTGTCTCTGGGCAGCCGCCGACCTCAACGCCTCTATGTTCACAAACAACATGGCCGCCTGCTGGGTCACATCCTGATTCCTGATAATGTATCTAAGTTGCCGCGCACCGGCAACGCTTCGACCGCTCTTGTACAATCTCACTGTGTTATATATTACTTAAAATCTTCATTAAACAAGTAGTATAGCTATTGGAATGTTCTTTTAGGATAACAATCATTTAATCAAAAAACATTTATCTAAGTCTTAACTGTGGCAGTGTAGGGGATCACGCCCGCTGCGGGGATCGTTACGAGTTACAAGTTGCAAGTGTTACAACGTGTCAGTCTGCACAACACCGTTTTTTTAACTTCTCCATTATTAATACCTAAACTTATCAATCAAGAATGTCATAAAGGAGCTACATAAAATTGATCGCTTGCAATTTCCGTCAACCGTTACCAAAATAATGAGTTAGCAATTGACAGCTTCAACTCTTCTTGCGGCACCTCACAATGCTTACGCATGCAACAGGTATACTACAACAATTCCTCAGCCCGCAGAAGCTGCTAGTTTCTGGTCATACTTTATGTCTTATCACTTCAAAATCGAACTTTATACATTATATTTTCGGATTTTCCTTATTAAGTAGGTGAATTTAGTGAACTGCAAACAATCAATTTTCACATCCCGTTGTTTCGATTCCTTAAAACGTACCTACACACACACACACACACACAATACACACATGTCATAAAAGTAGTTGAATATTTTGAAAATATTCAGCTTCTTTTGTACTTCACATTATTTCATAATAATGCTACGTTAACCTACAATACTAATAGGTTTCAAATACACGGAATTGTGCGCCTAATTTCGCCGTTCACGCACCTTTAGAAATCGTCATCGCTTCTCCACAGAACACACACTCACGTAGGCAAGACTGTGGTCGAATTGTTCGTTAATTCTATGATAATATAGATACGGCGAGCTCCTCTCTGGAGAAGGCGGGGGCGCTGGACTCGCTTAGCGCTTTGCTGGAGGTTGCCATGTGTCCATTCCAGGCCATTTCGACTTCGGACAAGTATTGCGAGCTCTGCTTTCTATTCAGACTCGTAGAAGCGAGGTGCAAGTTATGCTGAACTCACAAAGATCAACGGTAAGTAGGCGAGCGCCCCGGGCCCAGCTACAGGTCGGCGTGCAGGATGAGCAGCGCGGCGGGCGGGCGCGGCGGCGCGGTGGGCGCCGGGCGGAGGCCACGCGGGGCCCTCGTGGCGCGGAGCTGAGCGTGCACGGCCTCCCAGCGCGCGTCGCGAGACACCGCGGGCCCCGGGCCCCGCGCGCCCGCCGCCCCCGCGCCGCGCCGTCGGCCGCGCTTGCGTCCACCGCCCCCG
>DWAV01001865.1:0-12392 GCA_018231305.1 Noctuana lactifera | reverse complement strand
TCCATCGATAAGTTTTTTGAATATGTCTGGATCAGCGTTGTATTTCTCTATGCACGGTAAGGTATATTTTTGTACGTTGAGGATGGCTTCCGGTTTCAGATGATAGACTTCCTGAAAACAAGAACAAAATATTTGAAAATAATCATGGGCATACCTACGTTTTAATTATGGGAGGGGGGCGGGGAGAGATAGGTACATAAGGTACTTCTTCCTGTTAATACCTTCAAACCTTTTTATGTCACACTGCTGGGCACGTGTCTCTCCCTACAATCGGGGAAGGCCTGGAGCATACTTCCCCACGCTGCTCCAATGCAGATGTAGGTAAGTGGCAGACCCGTGTCTGATTGAACCCCGACCAGGTTTAATAACGGTTGTCTATCGATAACCACCGGGACCGACGGCTTAACGTGCCCTCCGAAGCACGGAAACGCACATTAAAATTGACCGCTAGTGGTCATCCATCCCAGTACCAGTATTATATTACCTGATCCTTAGGTCTGACGGGTCTGATGACATTGCTGGTCACTGACGACATGATAGCACATAGCAAAATTGTGTAAAACATTTTGAATTTACTTTACAAAACAATTAATTAACAAACGAAAATAATTTTGTAAGACCACCTTTCATGCGCTTAAACAAAACTGTAATGTTTAACTCTAGTAGCTTTCCTTTTATAGCGAACATTTATCATTCTTCTTCAATTAACGAATAGGTATTTAGTGTTATTGTATTAAACTGTATTTTTTACATAGTACTTAAGTAAGTATAAAATAAAATGTTTATGTACTAATGGTCAAATAATTAAGTTATTTTTTGGAGTTGGTTCATTTAAAGTATGAAGTAATTAAAACGAAGCGTTCGGAATATTAAGAAACTTGTTGGATAAATTGATTCGACAAGTTAATGGGATGCCGCAAAATTATAACAATAATTACACTTTTTATAAGAATATATTTTAAAAGATAGCCAGAAAAAAGAAAACTTTCAATGTTATTAATATGTGTTTCCTTTCATTTACAGTAGGCTTATTATGAACCTGATAAAACCAGACAGACACTAGGCAACCAACACCCATGGTTACTATAGCATGAGTTCCAATGGGGCTAAATATACATAATCATATAACATAACATATAGATACATACCTATTCATAATTCGGACACTTACTCGTAAGCTCTCACTGTACTATTTTAATACAGTCCTAATACTGTACTAGTATATTATCTTAAACGTAGTATAGTACTAACTAGTTTGTAGGCGGTAGAGCTTACAAAGCTCGCCCAGGGAAGTACCACCGCTGCCCTCATAACCCACCGTGTAGCAATTCTTGTAGCAAACTCTTGTGTTTCAGTTGGGGAGGGTTGTTGCCGGACACGCTATATTTGTGGCAACAATCTTAGTTCTCATGAGTGGCAACGCCTCCACATTATGATCTCAGATAAGACGACTCTCCTATTTGAAGTTGGACGTGGATGTGCATCGGTTACAGTGACTACTTAACATCAGGTAGCCTTTATGCTCGTTGGCTAATTATAAACGATAAAATAAAAATAACAATAAAATATAACAACCTATTACGACAGTACTTTTTAGCTACAATTTTTAGAACTACTATGTGCGCGTGTAGTAGCGTTACGTTGCGTACAGTGCCGAGTAACATTACCTATTAGTACCTCGTACTAATACTACTTAAGACTACTAGACTACACATGCGTCTGAGAGCTCTGTGATGATAAAAGAAAGTTAAAACCCCATTTTTCACCCATTGGTCATTTCGTCCCAGGTTTCTGCAGGTAAGTAGTACGCATTTACTAACCAATTTAAGAACTACTGCGCTCATTTTATAACTCTTTAGGTGCAATTAGTTAGTGCAAGCAGATCGATCTATTTTATGACAGAAAAATCAGTAGGTACTGTGCTAAATAATTTTGTAGGTTGTAATAGCAATTTTTTTATTAGAAATTGATTTAATTTTGTAAAAGAGTTGTTGTTATTTGACGATCCGTGTGGTGTAGTGGTTACCATGCCAGTCCATTATTCAAGGGTCCCGGGACAGAAATTTAAAGGATAAATTTGGATTTCTGTTCTCGGTCTGGGTGTTTGTGTATTTGTCTTTGAATGTGTCCATGGTATCCACGGCTTAGGGAATTCTAGTGCGGGGCTGTAAGTGTGAAGCGCTATTTATTTATTTGTATACGGCGTTTTTGTGCATGGCTAATATTGTTGAGTCTTGATAGTTATGCTTTCAGGTAGGTCTCATATAAAATTTTTGATGACTTGACCATTTGAGGTACGGAGATAGGTACAGCAAGGAACACCCAAATGGATAACATTAAAACAAGTATGGATAAATAACATTTCTTGCAATAGTTGTTCCTTTGCAGGGCCATTGTACTAGCGACCATGTCAACCTAATGATTATGAATTAACGGAACTTAGTGGATGGCGCAATTCAATTACGAAATTGAATTGCGATTAAATGAGTTTGTTACTAACAATATTCATTAGTTACTCCTAGAATTTTATTATCTCTAATAGACTCTGGAAGTGACTTTCATAGAGAATGAATATAGAGAATAGAATAGGTATCATAGAGAATAGAGCATTATCATTCAGAAAATATCTGATGGTCGCAAACAGCTGAACAGTTTTTGGTGAATAGCATAAAAAAATTTGAAAAGGAGTTGCATAGCATTTAAAGTTAATAACACTTTCTATCACACCACCTTTAAAATATATAAAACTGCATTAAAATGGGTTATTCATTTAGGAGCTACAATGTCACAGACAGACACACGGATACACGATGTGTCAAACTCCCCTCTTTTTGAGTCGAGGTTTAATTAAAAAAAAAAGGAAAATAATACATACAGCCAAACATATAACATCCTCCTTTTTGAAGTCGATAAAAATAAAAAAAATAAATAATGATGTATAATTATATTTATTTATACAATATATTTCTGTGTTATACGTGTATTTCGCGTTCACAGAGTATATTTCACTTTACGAAATACAACCACCTCTAACCCTATATCTATACTACCTTTGTACATTTATACCAGAAAGCTAAAGAAGGAAATGTAAGATTTTCTGATTTTCTTTACCAGTTATAGCCTTTTACGCTATAGAAAAATTAAATAAAGTCATTCAGTTACGTCGGTCCTATTCATAACTAATACAACACATATAATAATAGTGTTCTGGTATGTTCGCTGAGTCTCGTATACCATGTTTCTGGTCTAGAATGCGGATGCCAGCTGCATCATTTGTGAGATTTCAGCCCCAAGTGCATCCTGAAAATTATAGCAGGCAGTCCAACTGTCCGTACCTATCGCACTACTGTGGGCTACATGCTCCCAGCCCAGCAGATGTATATTCTACTAGTTTTAAGTTTACTAACAGGTGTTAGTAACCTAGGTAGGTTAAGCTTTACTAATACATAAACTTAAACTAAGATAGTTGCAAGAAGCTGCATACTACAAATTATGGACTTACTCGTATAAGCAAAATGTCTGAAATAAATAAATGTTATTATTATTATTACGACTAAACTAACATGGTTGTTGTATGGTCAGAATCGTCTATAATTTATGGCAAAACGTGGCTAGTGTGGTAACTAAGGTCGTGAAGGCCCCTTACAATGAGAATACAACGGGCGAAGTATTTTGAAGACACAAGCTCATGGCAAATGCTGTTTCGACGGCATTCTCCTTGGTTATTTTGTTACATTCAGCCAGAGATTCTTCATAGGGTTTTGAGAGTGGGTGGTCTCCAAGTAAGGACGACATTCTTGTGATGTTGAAATGGCCTTCCGTATCAGTAAATTGTCCGTTAATGCTAAAGCAGTAAACAAAATTTTTGGTTTTATCATCATTGGCTAACTTTCCATCCACAAGTTTTTTCAGAATATCTGTATCTGTATGGGATTCTTCTATGCAGGGTAGCGCAATCTGCTGTGCTTTAACTAGTACTTCAGGCCGAAATTTATAGACCAACTGAAAATCGACAAATTAATGGAACTTAATTACTTAAGAACTGTTTATGTTAAGTTCTCGTGTTTGTAACCTTTTGTAGTATGTACGGGTAAGTATTATGTTTTTCTCTTCCGGTGCTTTTACCCCGTTAAAACATTTTATTATTACTTACATTACATTTATCAGCTAGGAAAAAAATTCCATTATTGACCCCTTAGGATCGATATGGGTTATGCAAAGGGTCGACAAAAACGAAAACTGATTATGGGAATCGACTAGGTCTAAAAATCGACCTTAAGTATCTATTAATTAACGTTTTAAAAGTATTAAAATTAAAAAATATGTACTATTTGTACTTGACCTACCTGGTCTTTGGACCTTCCCAACACGAAAGATAACGAGCAAAGTAGAAAAAAATATAACATTTTGTATTGCATTATAACTGTTACTCTATTACAAAATTATCAACTATATGCCTTTCACATTAGCAATATTTAGAATTAACTAGCCGTGAAATATTCTTTATATATTGAATTTTTTTGACGAAGGTTAATTATTGCCTCTATTAAACAATTAACTGCTGCTTTAAACTACAAAGCAATTAATTATTATGCAATTAATTATTAAATAGAAAAATAATATTGAATACTAAACTTTTGTGCTTACCTTCCGCTACAACAATTAAGGGTAATAAAGTTGTGAATTGTGCGTAAAAATATTAAGCAGTGTCCCTTAAACCCCTTCCCTGGACTATTTCAAAATACGAATATTTTACAGTACTAAAGTAGGTATTTCAAAATACTAATAGTTCACAGTCCTGTACGAATGTTATGTTTAAAATTATCCTTGTTACAGCACATAAATCGAAAATATTATTTTGTAACGACCCGTGGTAGCTGTAGTAGTTACCAAGCCGGTCCACCATTCGAAGGGTTCGATTCCCGGCGGGGCAGACAAACTTATAAATTTAGATTTCTGTTCCCGGTCTTGATGTTTGTGTAATTGTCTATTTTACACATAGGTATGGCATGCGCGACACAGGGAAGTGAGGGATTGTGAGTGTGAAGCGTTATTTTTTGTAGTTGTAAGTTAAACTATCTAGAGATATCTATATTCGATTTTCTTCTTGAGAGTTCCGTCTCTGTTCCGTGGTACACCACGTAGTAAATGGTTTTTGCTGAGTAAATATGGCAGGCGGTTGCAAGTAATACCTGCCTATTTTAGTGGTCACCGAAAACATGACTACCTACGACTAACTATGTCGATTGAGAAATATCTTTTGCTGTGTATGTTTCAATATTATATATTATTTATTATTGTAAGTTGTATTAGCTTCAAGTATTGGGCTTTTGATTCGTTACCGTAATTTGCGTTATGTTATAAGTAAGTAGGTAGTAAACATATCAAAAATTTTTATTTTAAGTTAAATGTGCTCAAAGATTCTCTGGTAAAACATACTTTTATCAATAATTCATTTTTCTTCAATCATCCTTTTGGTAATTCAATAATGCAAACAGACGCCTACAAGACAAAAGTTAGCAAAGTTGTTACAAAACATTTTAATTTCAACAAAAATATAATTAATAACTTAATTTTAATTATGTTTAATAGCTTGGGTGGCCAGAGATATATAACATTCCAAAAATGTTAAAAAGTTAAATTCTTTGGAAAATATTTTAAATATTACATAAGCTTTAATTAATGTGTTGAGCACCGTATGGACGGAACTTAATTAAATAGTTTAGGTATAATTTTTGAGAACGGTGTTGTGTTGTATCCAGATAGATTTTATGTGGTTTTTGGCATTTAACTCTTTCTATTCATCATGAATGGCAAGGCATCACCGTACGAACTCAGATAGAAATGTTACCTATATTTGAGGTTGGACACGGGTATCTATCCATACAGTACTTACGTTTAGTAGGACAATAGCGGAGCCGGGACAAAGGCTTCGTGACGTCATGTTTTGTGTTTACGAAATGTTTGATTTATTGTTTCAACAGAAATTCAAATTTTCTTCGAGAATGCTGTAATTACGTATCGCATTTGATAAAATGAAAATTATATATTATTATATTTTTTGTTCCTCTATTTGTTTAAATCTGTAAAAAATTATGGACATAATTTAATAATTGAAACTATTATCATGCATGGCTAATTACTTTAATAAGTTAAAAGTCACGTTAAGAATATAGGTAGATAATAAATTAATCGGTGACTACGAGCTATGGAAATTGTTAAAAAATACTCATTTTGTAAACATTACAATAAAATACACAACTATTTTAAATTTGGGTTTCTACGTACCTACATTTTTGAAACTTTATTAAATTTATTTAAAATTCTTGTAACCTCTTTAAACTAGGGGTCAGAAAGAGTTAAACCTATTAAGTGTTCCATGTTCCATTTCTAATCTTCTGTGTTATTGGGTTTTTTTTATTTTTACTCTATGTGTAGGTACTCTATATCTCTATTTAATTCAAAATTCTTTATTTCACAGTAAAGATAAAATATATTCAATGAGTTGTTAAATCCATGGGTCGTATAGGTACATTTCAAATTAATTGGATTGATGGTCATTCTTACATTATAGGTCTTATATTTATTTGGATGTCTTGTGGGTTTACGGTAGCCACATACTATATTCTGTTTCGGTAACTTGCAGTACTGAATGAAGCTACTCGCTGTCTTCTTAAAGAAATTGAGAGTATTTTTGCCACTATTATTACTAATCCTGAGTTAAACTTTTTTATTGACCATAAAAAACGAAAACAGTTTACCATACACACAAAAATGCAAAAGAATTGAGAGCCTCCTCCAATTTTGAAGTCGGTTATAAATTAAACACCAGAATATTTATAGCAGTTTTATTAGACCATCCCACTGTAGCATATTATATTTAATATGCTATATTACATTGTGTATATTATTGGCGAATTGTCTCTATAACAATCAATCATCAACCTAAATGTCGCTAGATTATCTTCTCCACTTGCTTTGTTACAATCTTCGAAGGTATTTTTCACTTTTTCTTTCATTGAATCCTGTGTGATACTTAACAATTTGTCAATAATAAAGTGTCCATTCTTTTCAATGAAGCCTGCATCTACAAGGTAGCAATACATGAAATTAAAGGCGGCTTCGTTCTCTACGTATCCTTTTAACATGTTCTTAAAGGTGTCGGGCGGTGGTTTAGTTTCAGCCTCGCATTTTTGTATTTTGTTTTGCACTTTCTCCAGGAAGTTGGACGGTAAGACGACCACATCCTGTAATTAGTGACAGCATAAATAAAATTGATTACGAACTTAAGAGGTTACAAGGGTGACATTTCTAAAAGCATTTATAATAATATAGAGATTCTATAAATAGAGATTCTCTATGCGAAATTTCATGAGCTGGGCACACATGTCCATTCCTTTCTTAGAGCTCATTTTCTTTATTAAAGAAATCTCGTAACAAAATTTCATGTTTCTTCTGGATTAGGCTGGGTTTTGTCCTTGAAAAATGAGATATATAGAGATTTATTAAATGGACAAGAAGATAATATAAACGGCTCTGAATGTGCAAAATGCTGGAGATTTGAACAACATGGATAATTCTCATTAGATTTATTGTAATATCATTATCAGGTATTACTTTCGTACAGTAGGTACCTACCTACCGGCAGTGTTGACTTTTTTGCATCAGATCGTTAAGATTAAAAAATGCCTAAATGGTTTTAATTTAGGTATTTAATATCTATCTTTAAACCTCAAGTTAGTATGGTAAGTACGGTACTGTCTATAAGTACGGTACGGTACATGGTACCTACAACTTACCTAAATACGGATGTCTATAAGTTGCAGAAACCGCATAACACCAGATGGCCTGCATGTGCAGTTTTTGACTTACACAAAGTCAATTTTACACAAACATCTTGAATTGGGAATGGAACATACATTCATAGTCTTTAATGGCGGATTGGTATATTGATAACAACTACGGGCCTTGCCTCCTTAACCTTAAATTTCTTTAGGAACAGCTATTTATTATTAGACTTACCTTTTCTTTTGGCATAGCCAACACAGAAGCTATGGCGATATAAAATAATATGACTTTCAACATTTTCTTTACTCCAAACACTTACTATAAAGAGTCAAAAGCGAAAAATCAATTGACCATCCGATTATGCTGTGTACCCATTTTATACCCTTTCATGTATGTGGCTATAGAATATAGACATAGGTACTTTAGAATGACAATTATATGTAATTAATAATTAAATTTTTATATCATTTTTAAATATAATAATTACTAAACTTGAATGGCTCCATTATATCCAAATTTATAAAAATGATTTATGGCAGTTCCCAATTAAGCATTAATATATCTGATATCTAGTCGTAGTTATATAAATTTATCTTGTCTTTTGTTGTTTTTTTAACCTAGTGAAATAATTTAACCACCTATGGGAATTACGACATAGTTATAATATTACAGCAGTCGGGGAGGTAGCTGCCGCACCGATTGTATCGTGGATGTAAGTATTTATTTATTTATCTATTCATAATAGGTAAGGACTAATCCATTCATCCATCAGCCACTCCGCCTGGTCCTGTGCCCTGTGGATCCAGTGGTTTCCCGCAATCTTCCTCAGGTCATCAGTCCATCGGGCCGGAGAGCGACCTGTGCTCCTTTTGCCGAGACGCGGTCTTCATTCGAGGACTTTTCTTCTCCATCGGTTGTCAGTCCTTCGAACGATGTGCAAGCGATCACACTTACACGCTAGTGGCAAATGTCTGCGTTTCGGAAGGCACGTGAAGCCGTCGGTCCCGGTTGTTATCGACAGGTAACAGTCATTAAACCAGGTCAAAGGCCTTTTGGGCGGTTTGACAATACCCACAAGGGTTGGCCACTAACACGTTTCTCCAACAGTCCGAATTGGAGCAGTGGGGTGGAGTATGCTCCAGGCCTTCCCCGGTTGTGGGGAGAGACTCGTGTCCAGCAGTAGGACATAAAAAGGGTTGAAGGCAAGACTTGTTGTTACTCTAAACTCACGTAGCCTTAACTTTGTGATCAGCTCAGTTCGGATTTCCAGGTACTAACTAAATATACATATTATAATTATTTATCAATCCTTGGTCAAATTTATTTTCCAGTAATTATAGGTTTCCACTTATTATAGGTTTGTGAATAAATTTTTTCTGTTCTATTCTAAAATTATTGCGAAAAACAATATTATATTTGTGCAGACAAATGTACCTACCTAATTACCAAAACAAAAAAAATTGGTGCAATGAATAAATATATACCTATTAATTAATTCTTAGCCTCATTACAAAACTCAAGTTGATGATATAAAACTACTTTTAAACCGACTTCAAAAAAAGAGGAGGTCCTCAATTCGACTGTATTTGTTTTTAATGTTTGTTAAGTGCCTCATAACTTTAGACTGGGTGAAGGGATTTTGATAACCCTTATATGAAAGCTGGTGCTTCCCGTTTGGTCGCACTATAATTTGATCCGGTTCTGACAATGGCATCTATGAGAAAACTATGTATCTAAAATTTGCAATTGGCATTAAGTGTGCGCGACAATTGTTTTTGAAGTCGGTTATTTTCACACTAGGCTAATATCTTAAAACACTAGGTTTTAAGATATTAGTTTTAATAACGTAGTAGATATTCATTAATTAAATTACTATTTTCAGTACCTAAAGTAATAGTTCCCCTTCGCGCTCCGTGGCGTGACCAAGCGGTCCCTACAGAACATCAGCGCCGGTTGTCCTCGGACATATTTTAAATATAATAAAACATATTTTCTTTCTTATTTTCCTTCTATCTTTTTAATGTATTATACAAAGCTTAATATTCTCATAATAACACTGAAAAAATAATAAACCTTGGTGTAAAAATAAAAACTGCTTGACACGTCGGTTGTATGTAAGTACCTACTTACTATAATTACTATGCAATCTAACAAGAGTTAATTAATCTCATGACGTAAAATAAAAATATCTGTTTTGTCCGATCTAACCAAGTAGGTACGTACATTAGCAAATTTGGCGAAGTATGATTCGAACTCCCACACAGTGTTCTTAGTCAACATTTCGTTAAATATGAACACAGCCTGAATTCAACCCTTTTTATGTCCCATTGCTGGTCACGGGTGCTAGACAACCGGGGAGGGCCTGGCGCGTACTCCACCACGCTGCTCCAATGCGGATTGGCGGAGGTACGGGTTAGAGGCCAACCCGTGTCGGATATTGTAAAACTGCCCAAAGGGCATTCGACTAGGTTTAACGACTGTTAAATATCGATGACAACCGATGGCTTAACGTGCCCTCCGAAGCATGGAAGCACGCATGAAATTTGCCACTAGCGGTGACCCATCCGAGTACCAGCCAAGCTCGACGTTGCTACAGTGAGATGGCTTGCGATCTACACTACCAGCGGGGCCATGTGTTCATATAATATAGTCACAAAAAAATGTATCGCCTGAACAGAAGTTTTCTTTCAATTACATAATATCGATTTTTTGGGCTACAAACCCTTTCGGGCGTCTTCAGAAGACCCTACCAAAGTAACTAAGTTTGTCAAGTCATACTGTATTTGAATTAATTAATCTAAAATTCATATCAAGGGGAGGTTTTTGTTATATTCATTCTATTTAAGATTAATTTAAAAGAAAACTTATCAATTTACAAATATGCTGCTTAAAATCAAAAATTTACTGTTCGACTTTTTGGAACTACATTTATTATTGTGCTCAAAATAAGTAGGTACTGCGCGTTCACAAGATTAACTTTTATTAAATTACTTACAATTGTTAAATAACCAATGAGACAGACCTATGAGCGAACAGACAGCGACTTAATATATACTAGTATCGTTTTAACCCTTCGGGTACGGAACCCTGATAACGTGTCAGTAATTTCCAGAAGTAGTCAGTTTTTTTATATCAATCTTAACATGAATGTACGACTATATAATACAATACACGTCACTATGCCTCTCTTTGTTATTACAAGTACCCAGTTCATACAAATCAAAATAATTTATAGGTATTAGGTCCACCACACGAACTGTATTTTTTTGGTATACAATTAATACAGTAAAAATGTATTACATTCTTCTCATATGTGCAACACTGCTAATTAGTGTTTCTACGGGGCAGCGAAAGAATCAAGTAAGTTTATCACTATCAGTAAGATATATGTAGATACCACAGATTGGTGCCCTATTATTCTCGTCCAGAAAATATCTATCATACTGATCAGTAAACCAGTATGTCGGCAAAATTTTTGGTCTCTCGTACTTGTTATTTGTAATATTTTTTCTATTGTGCGTTCCTACCCTATTACTCTTTACCATCTTTTTGTTGTTTACGTTACGCTATGCCACTGGACCGTCTAGTATTATGCCTGCAACCATTTTTATGTCCCACTGCTGGGCATGGGTCTCTCTTCACAACCGGGAAAGGCCTGGAGCATGCTGGTGTCTGGCCAAAGGGCTTCCGACCAGGTTTAACGACTGTTATCTATCGCTAACAACCGGGACCGACGGCTTATCGGGCCTCAGAAGCACGGAAGCGCGCATGAAATTAGCCACTAGCGGTCACCTATCCAAGTACCAGCCGCGCCCGTGGTTGCGTAACAGTGAGATCGCTTGCGATCCAGACTAGCAGTGGGGCGGGCTATGGGCGCTTCTAAAATTATGCTTACTACTATATGAAATAACATAATTATTATGTTGCATACCCTACACTAACGTTATCTATAAACAAGCCTATGACTTTAACATTGTTTCAGGAAGTTGTTATTCTAACACCTAAATTTCTGAACAAAGTACAACATTTAATCAAGAAATGTGAAGCTGAAACTAATCCTCCTTTAAATGTATTCAAGAACATGTTACGTGGTATAGCTGAGGATGCAGCTAGTTTGAACTTCATCCAATGCTATCTCGAACCAGCTGGATTTATCACCAAAGATGGACATTTGGACGTCAAAAACTTGTCAGATCTCGTTAAAAATAATCCTCTCAAAGAAGAATTCGAAAAAGTTTTGCAAGAATGCAACAAGCAGACGGGAAGCGATTCCCGAGAAACATTGCGTTTAATGGCACCATGTTTTAACACGAATTCGCCACTACTTTTTGGTGTGTAATTGCGACGTATCTATGAATTATTAAAATGACTCTGTAATAGTATATATCTATCTATTATTGTGTTTTTAACCGACTTCTGGTCTAAAAATAAACGGAGCTAACTAACTATTAGTATATCTATACTAATAATATGAAGCTGAAGAGTTTGTTTGTTTGAACACTTTGAACGCGCTAATCTCAGGAACTACTGGGCCGATTTAAAAAAATATTTTTGTATATGATAGCTACTTTCATGAGGAAGGTTATAGGCTATCAAGCACGGTG
>DWAV01001864.1:0-12393 GCA_018231305.1 Noctuana lactifera | reverse complement strand
ACACAATGTCACAAATAATTTAATTAAAAAATTTAACGTTTTTAATTTTAATATTTTGTTACATTAAATACATTTAAAAGCTTTTACCGCAATTATAATAGAAAATCGTACTTAAACCTAATTAAGTTTAAGGCAGTTTTGATGTGCCCGTTACAGAATATTAAAGATGCTGCCAATAGCAATGAAACTAGTCCTGGTACAATGAGATCACCATTCCATCTTTCTACATTTCCATCTTCATAACCTATGATTAGTATACATTAATCTGTATTGTGCAACAAAACAGATATATATATAATGTTACGTATCAGGATATACTCTATTTTTACATTGTGTGTGTGTGAGAAGAATTCCTTTAAACGCTACAAACAATAAACATGTATTGGTTTCAAGGTAACGAGGTATTTAGAGCATAAAATTTTACTTTTAATACGTCGAAAATGGAAATATAGAAAACGGATGTTATAAAATATACAGGTATTAAATATTTATGATTATGAACGTTTTCTCACAACCGACGTATGCTTAATCATTGATATAGTAATACCTTCTTGGCATACAACAATTTGCTACTAAAATTTCAAGATAATTTTTTTTATTAATTTTAAAATTGATAAAGCCCTTCTTTTAATTTCTCGATGATTAATGAGCGTAATTAAAATTTGTGTACGTTTGATTTGTAATACTTCAGCGTTCCTATCCTGCACTACGCTGACAATTCAACATCACTAATATCATAATGTAACGTGTGTATGTGTATATGTATGTGGGTTAGTACGTGTCTAGTTATTTATTAAAAACAAAATCTTAATAATGAATTTGCTATTTCCATATTGTCTACCGAAAGGTTACACAATTAGCGATTTCTTCCAAATTACTAGTTTAATAGCAGTAAATACGCTTATTGGCCATCGATTCTTGCCTTATTTTTATCGACTTCAAAAAAGAGGAGGTTCTATGTTCGGCTTTATGTATTTTTCCCCCTTTTTTGTCTATGTTCATCGATATCCCCGTTATTTGTGAACGATTTTACAAATTGATTATTGAATAAATCTATATGCGTCAAACGTCAAAACACACATAAATTCATAAAGTAGATAATGGACCAGGCAGCGGGGCGCGTTGCCCCAAATTGGTCATAGCGATGTGAAGAAGTAAGCTCAAGATGCTACGGTCCGCTGTATATGTATGGGCGGGTAACGCTACTTTGGCAACACGCCGCCGCTCTATTTTTAACGAACCTTGAGAACAACCGCCCTTGCCGTCGTAATGGATGCGACAAATCTGTTGTAGTTTTTCTGCTATTAGTCTTAATCTCTATCTATTGTTTTAACGGCCAGCATTAGAGACCCTTTCTCTATATCAAAAATAGAGCCGCAAGTTTCTATTTTTGCATTACCTCATCCACGTATTTGACGTCCGACTGCTTCCTTTGTAAAATGTTGAGCGACTCGGGTCAGTGAGTGACATTTACTAAATATAGGCCAGATCTAAACCTTTGAAAGGATTCTGTTCGATGAATATTTTTAATCCACATTATAATATTATCATTTATGGTAGCTTAGTCTTACGATGAAACCATTTGATACGAATTTGTGTAGGGTACTGTTAGTTATCTTAATAATAACAATTGTCAATTAGTATAATATTAATACGTGAAGGTAAAACTTTATATCCAAAGTTTATGTAGGGAAGTGCAGAATGCTAATGTTTTTAAATAATAATGCTTATAAAATACATTTAATTCAATTAAATGATCTGAAATGGTTGCACATTATTCGCTAATAGATGGCGCTATAGGTTCCTGAATATATTAAAAATCGGTTAAATTTCGATCAATAGGCTTTTAATTTTTATAATCTGTTGAATAGTGGATTCGGTCCTACTTAGATAAGGATTTTGCAGTAAACCGAAGAATAACAAGTGTAAGTATTTATTGTAAAGCGATGTAACACAATAGTTGATCTGTTATTATCGTTTATAGGCACTTATATACGGTACGGTGTGGAAGTGAATGAGTAATCGCAGATTGTACATAATATTGAGGCAAAGCCAAAGCCACGGCTCAAGGGCCTGGCGGCAAGTCGTCTCGGCTGCAACCGGTGCGCGATGCCGCGTCGTACTCGTACTCGTAGGACTCGCTCGTCGCGCGTACTACAAGCGCGCTCGGCGCTGCGCTACTCCAGTGAAAGGGAGCTAAACGGCGAGCAAAGACAGATTGCAGCAATCTCACTAAAAATGGCGTCATTCATACATTTCGCGGTTGCATTATATTTAAAAAATGATCATTGCCCAGTTCTTCATGCAAATCTCACTCGACAAGGTCAAAGGAAATGTTTATATTCTGAACTGCTATATAAGTAGGTATGATTTTAACGTTTGTTGTACCTAACCCAAATAATTGAAAACTTATTAAATTCTAAATTTAGACCAGTTAGGGTTACTTGCGTTATAAGTTAAAAATATATCAAAGAAATATTTTGTTTCAGTCTCAATGAGTGCTATTTCGCTAACAAGGGCGCGGCGTTGGTGCTGGGCGGTGCGGAGCACGGGTGCGCTGACCAGCGGCGGTCACCGGCGCGGCCACACCCCCAGCCTGACATACACCATCACCTTCAGTCCATGTTTTACTTGGTGCGCCCGGAGGAGACGCTCAAAATGGTACGGTTCTCCCTTCTCCAACTGGAGTGAGGTCATAGTGAATGGAAAGTTTTTAAAGTCAAGGCTTTTTGAAGCATCAAGACCCAAACCCAATTAAATAGCAGGTATATTTTGTGTAGCGAAATAACGCTCCTCATAAAGGTTATCCACTATTTCAATCTATATACATTTGTTATAGTAGGTACTCACGGGATGTGAAATTACGATTTTTACGATCTCATGAGTTCCTGATATTTCGGCGCAGTTCCATACAGTATGTCAAAGTTTTTAAACAATCAAAAGTCCAAATAAGTGTTGTATTTGTTTAAAATAAGAGTTTGCGATATATTATTCATTTTACAACTTTACTTAATTTGTTTTCATTGCCATGAAATACATAGTGCGGTTAAATTTCATATAGTAAGTGAAAAGATTTATTTATCACTCATAAATATTAATAATAATGAGAGTAATTTATCGTAAAATGAACTTTGAAAACCTTGGATAAATTTTACCTGATATTTATGAGGGATTAGGCCACTTTAAGTAAAATACTATAAGCATAAACATCTTAGATGTTTAGAAATGAGATTATTTTGGACACTACAAATTACATAGTCAAACAGTCTTTAACAGGGAACAGGGTCTGTATTACATTGACATTTTATTTTATTTAAACAGACGTTTAGGATTATTTATAGCCAAAAAACCGTTAAGTTAAATCCACACAAAATTCCTGACAGCAAAATCAGTTCGTCGGTTTCAAAGCTTACTTATGAGTTGTGACGAAAAAAATCAGACAGACAGACCAACAAAAATTCTAAAAATGTCAGATTACGTCTACGTGTCGTATATTAACATATTCCAATTAATTATATTGAACATAATTTTGATATCACAGATACACTTGTAAATGCTGATAAAGGAATATATAGATTTGCTAAGCACGGGTGTTATCTTAAACACGAGAAGGGTTTAGGCCACCATACTGATCAAGTGTGAATTGGTGGATAAGAACTATAAATAATAAAAAAATATGTAAGCCCAGAAATGTCTAATGTTTTGTGTAACAGGCAGTGAAACTGGAGAGTGCTCACGCGGGCCGCACGAGGTACCTGGTGGTGGTGTGCCGCAGCGATGAAGCCGCGCTGCTCGGCATCGACTGCAACGAACGTACCACGGTTGGGCTCGTGCTGAGGGTTCTCGCCGACACCTCCATCAAGTTAGACGGAGATGGGTATGATTCATTCACATTCATGACCTTTCATTATTTACAGTTATAACGTAGAACATAAATTTAGATTTACCAAATGATTTCGTTTGCTTAATTGTTGGCATTCGTCATGCTTCACAAATTGAACTCAAACACTCAAACTCTTGAATTGATTAAACATTAACACATAATAATCGCCTTTAAAATAAAACTAATTCTGATCCCATGACATGACCTTAATACTATATTTTTGGGCTTTCCTCACATTTTCACCTTCACCCAGGATAGAGAATATTATGATTTATGATATTAAGTTTAAATACCTTTTTTATTGATTTCAAAAAGGAGTTTATGTTCGGCTGACTGTAATTTTTTAATTTTAGTTATTGCCTAGTTAATCATCCAAAAATTCATTAGATTTAAGAAGTGATAAGTAAATAAAAATTGAAAAGATAAATAAATTTTAACATACTTTGAAATATAATTTTGGTGAATAAGTTATGAATTTCCATTTTAGTTTAAAATTGCTATTAACCGCAAAATGGTGTGTAAAAAGAAGATCAAAATCCTAGAGGTATTTGCTAGGCAAATGTAGGTTGTCGATCATTTAGCATCCTTAATTTGATCAATTCACACGTAGATGATTTTAAGTGCAGTTTTTGTTAGCTATCAATGATTGTGATACACTACATAGTTTGCAGGACAGTGACCGTAATAACAAAAAGCCTCGTTGCTTACTGATTACGTCTCGGCGTCATACCGTCGTAGAAACAATAACTTATTAGGGATTCATTGTCCACAGAGGGTTTAGCGTGTGTGTCTGCAATCAGCAGCACATATTCAAACCGGTGTCTGTGCAGGCCATGTGGTAAGTATGAATTATGATCCAATAATGTATGTAGGCACTCATATGCACAACGTTTATCATCGTATTATGACGTATCAAATATGATTTTAAAGTAAACAATTTGTCTCTATTGAATAAATCACATATTCGAATTTTGGCACTTTATAAGTCATCTCATCAGAAAGTGAATTCTTAAATTTTATCTCACAGTTATTATTTTTGGATGGCAATCAGTAGAAAATTGATCGATGCCAAAACAGGGAAATGATTATTTTCAGATTGGTTGACTAATTAATCTAATGGAATTGCTTAATAATAGCTTACTACTATCGATATTGCAAACACCCGTTAAGATTATTAATATAAATTATATTGTAACCACTGTGTTTGGGAATTCGATTCACATAGTAAAAGTTAAAATACTATGATTTTGTATGTAAATAGGTACCTAAAAGTAAAGCACATTTCAATAATTAATATTACAGAAAAAAAAGATTTTATTTAGTTCTTGAAACTGACTACTTCAGTTTACGTAGGTATAGAAGGCCTTTTTTCCATGTATTGATTACGTTTTTAAAACTCACAGGAGTTACGGCTTACCCAGTGGTAACTCAATAGCATGACGGTGACTGTGAAATCCACCAGCCAACACGTGGCCAGTGTCATGAGCTAAGCCCATTCCTTGGTCCTATCTGACAAGGAGATCCATAGGACACATTGGGTCAATGATATGTTTCAGGTCGGCGTTACAAACCCTGCATCGGGCGAGCGGACGGGCGCGCGAGTTGAACCACTTCGCCGGCGGCACGTCGCACGCGTGGTGCGCCCACTACGAGAGACATGTGGACTCCGACCGCTCCTGTCTCAACGAGTGGCACGCCATGGACTGCATCGAGTCCCGTCGCCCGCCCTCGCCCGACTCACTTAGGCTCAAGTAAGTCAGAGAACATTTCGAGCTAAAGTTTCGCCACCGCGGTTGAATAGGAGAGAATGCCATTGACATAAAGTTAAATTTTTATTACACTTAGGTTATTATAATAATGGGCAACAAGGCCGATCGAGGTGAAACTTTACTTTTAGACGCGTCCGATCCTCTCGGTAAACTCTGATGATCCATATGAAAGACGTGTATTAATGAAATTAATTACTACTCTACTCAATCTAATTAATAAGTTACTTTGAGTGCTGAACTGACAATGAAAATCTGAACAGTCGATGCGTACAATACCTAGACCTCGTTCCTTGGCCTAGAAAAGGATCGGACGTTGGCCAATGCGTTAATTAAACGCGTTAGTAGCATGCAAAATGTGGGCCTCAAACAATAACGCTTTTAGCATCAGTACATACTATTACATTTTAAAATAATGATTTTATTATACTTTTTTAGACCACATGAAAGAGACGAAACTGAGCGAGTTATTAGGTGCACGCTGAAAGAAATTATGATGAGCGTTGATTTGGATGAAGTCACCAGTAAAGCTATTCGTGGGCGCCTTGAGGACGAACTCGACATGGATCTGGCTGAATACAAGTCGTTTATAGACCAAGAAATGCTCACCATACTCGGCCAAATGGACGCGCCCACAGAAATATTCGATCACGTTTATCTTGGCTCAGAGTGGAATGCTAGCAACCTTGAAGAATTGCAACGGAATGGGTATATTTGTTATTTTTGTTAATATAACATTTAGATAATTCAATTTATTTATTTGCATTACTTTATGACTTTTTAATTGCTTTTTTATCCTTATTTCAGGGTTAGGCATATATTGAACGTGACAAGAGAAATAGATAACTTCTTTCCGGGTATGTTTGATTACCTTAATATTCGAGTGTACGATGATGAAAAGACTGATCTATTGAAACACTGGGATAACACGTTCAAATATATAAATAAAGCTCGCAACGACGGCTCGAAAGTCCTTGTGCACTGCAAAATGGGAATCAGTAGATCGGCCTCGGTCGTTATAGCATATGCTATGAAGGCATTTAATTGGAACTTTGAAAAAGCTCTCAAACATGTCAAAGCGAAAAGGAATTGTATTAAACCTAATACGAATTTTCTGAACCAACTCGAGACTTACCAAGGTATTCTCGATGCGATGAAAAACAAAGAGAAGTTGCAGCGCTCTAAATCTGAAACTAACCTGAAATCTCCCAAAACAGCATCGAAAATAGAAAATAAAATAATGGACCCCACACCCTTAGTTCTCGCACTGACCGGATCTTATACGGGCCGGCCGCGGTCGTGGTCACCCGATACCAAACTCGCATCGGAACTCCTCCCGCCCACTTCTGTTTCTCTTGAAAACTTGGCTTCTGAGACTAGACACATGCTTATGCCTTGCGCTAGTGGAAGTTACAGCGTTTCACCAAATCAAATAATGAGGCTAAAAGAGGAGGGTGCTCCTTCAGTAAAACATATAGTTAATGAAATAGAAAATGCATCTTCTAGTGACCGTCGAGACTTTCCCAAAAAGTCTCAACGGTTAAACTTCGGCGTCAGTAATGACACGCTCAGTAATAGATCGTCAGAACCATCCTTAGGTGTTATTAATATGACAGCAGAACCGTCGACTAGACCTCCTCAATCATCACCCTCAAGAAATCTAAGTCAAAAATATTTAGTCCAAGAAGCTGATAAAATACACACGTGGGATCCTGGGGAAGCACCCTGGCTTCGCGGTGAGGACATACGGAATGCCGGTGATTGTGACAATATAGTGAAGAGTGACAGTGGTATAATAGACATTAAAATGAAAACAAGTGACGCTTTTTATAATTCCGTAGATCGTAATATAGACTGTGAGGAAAGAAGGACCATAGAAGACGATGCACCACCGCCGAGCAGGCAGAGTTCGTGGAGCTCCTTCGACAGCGCTGTGGTGCCGGACCTGTCGCGGCACTCTTCCTGGGGCTCGTACGACACGCGGGCCGCGCGCCCTCAGGTGGTGCCAGCGCCCCGCGACGCCAGCGACGCCTCCAAGCCGCCCTCCGACCTCGGCATCATCAGCGAGCACTCCGAGACGCGAGCCCGCGCCGCCCGCTCTGCCCGCGCCGACCGCGCAGCCCGCCCGCCCGTCGACATCTCGGCGAACGAGCGCAAGTTCAACGAGACGTGTGCCATACTGAAGGAGCTCGCGAGCGCAGCGGCGCGGATGGAGCGCGTCCGCGATCGCGGCGCCTCTACGTGGGGCGGCCGCCTGTCTGCATCCGCTCCCGCTGACACTTGGCTGCGCGCGGGCCCGCGTCGGCGCCGGCTAGCGGCGCACTCGCACGGCGACCTGCCTCGCGCAGCTCCGCACGCTCCGGTCGTGTCGCACCACTCGCCACCCTCGCCGCCCTCACCCGCCGGCCTTGTCAGCAATCTCAAGAAAGAATTCGAGGCACGCTCCGAGTCCGAGCCGGCGCATCATCGATCTAAGTCGCGGAGTCGTCCCCCGTCCGACGGCAGGGAGAGGGGGCCGGTGGAGGACCTGTCGGTGCGCGTGCTGGTGGGGCGGTACGACCAGCCGAGCCGCGCGCGTAGCGAGTCGAGCGGCGAGGTTGTGGGCGGAGGGGCGGGGCGGGGTCGCGCGGCGGCCGAGAGCGCTGCGACGGAGGCGCGCTCGCGCTCGCGCAACTCGTACTGCGCGCCGGAGCGGCCGCCCTTGGCTCCCACGGTCGTCGCCATCGCGCCCATCGACTATCCGAATGTAGTGGTTTCAACTGTGATGTCGAAAGCTCAAAATAAAAAACAATTGCAACATGGGAAAACCCATCCGTTGACGAGGCTCAACTTGAACCGGTCGAATAATAGATGTTCAAATCCTGTGTATAATACTATGTAGAAGTATGTTTTATTTATTATGAATTCTTGCCAAACTCGATATTTTATCTTTCTAGAGTTTTATATACTATTTACAAAATGAAATCACAGTGTATTTGTCTATCACGTTAATTGTATTATATGGCTGTTTGTGCGTAGAAAAATGTTAAAAGGGAGAATAAATTCGATACAACCGATGTACAACTTTTATGAAAGCTTTTCTTTTCTGAACATTATTTGTATTTTACTACTCTTGACAATAAAATGGTGAGCATTCTAAATTAGCGATAAATATTATTTTTAACCAAAGTCTACGGTTTGCAATCTTTTCCCGGTTACAAAAGCTACGCGTGGTACATTTTCAATTTCACTTATTTTTTTATAAGTTTCTTGTATTTTTCTTGGTTTTCTTCTGATTGTTCCAAAGTCAAAAGCATATATGGCACCGGGATTATTTCGTATAGAACATTCTGTCTGTAAATTAAATTTTAATGTATTCAATCATTGTGACTTCGATAACGATTTGTTATATGTATATAAGTATTTGTTAAGTATAACCAAAACTTACTATTTTCATATTGATGTCAACAACACGCAACATATTGGAGTCTGAACCACCGCACACTATTAAGTTTGTCTGGGGCACGAGCTTCCCACAATAAAGCTTCGAGTGATATCCGTCTGGCGTTATTGTTTCTATTAATTTACATGACCCGTAATCCCAAATTTGAATATTGTCCTTGTCTTGCCAGCAGCATGTCAGTATCTAAAAAACACATCGAAAATTGTTGATTGAATCGATGCATCATCGCAATGCTGTTATTATTAGAAACATTGGATAAGGTATGCTATACATACATAAAAATATTTTATTTAGTTAACAGGTAACACATGCTCTATACCAATGTAGAAAGTGCCAAAATGGATACAACATTTAGTAAAATAGAGTAACGCAGATATGATGCTTTAATAGTTATGATATATTCCGATGAATGAGCATCAGTACGAATCTCGGGCGCTTGCAAATAGTGAGGGTATGTAAATGAAAATCTATCATTAAATAAATAATAACCAGTATAATATTACGGTTTATTAGCTTTGGGGTACTCTGACTTTTGTCTGGTGGGTTGCGTATAGGTAATATGAAGAAGACAAGTTCAATGCAAATCAGAAAAATTAATCATAGAGTAAGGGAATTATCAATCTAATGAATCAACACCTGTTTTCCTGGTTTATCAAAATCTAGACCTTCGCCACATATGTGAACCCCCATAAAATACCGGGTTGCAAACGGTTGTCTGTCATCCCAGCATATGACACAATCGTCCCAGCCTCCTGATATCAGTTCGTGGTGAGATTTAGGGTTAAAGGCACATGCGAAAATTCTTGATGTATGACCATCGATTATATTTTTTCTTTGACTGAAAAATCATGTAACTAAATAAACTGAAATAAAATCATCTCTTCATATAATCGTTTATCCGCGTAAGCTTAACCTACTAATATAAATTATTTTATGTATATAATAATTTACGGCTGCGCAAAAGTAATGTGAAGAAATCGCAGATAAAACAAATAACGAGAAAGATATAGGGGTACGATACGGCGTATAATTTAAAACATTTACACAGGTGTTCGCACCTTTTACTAACCAAATATGTTTTCTTTATATATATAGGTATACATACTAACCTATCGCTTAATAATTTGCTTTAAGAGAAAAAAATAAAAAAATCATGACATCTGCTATTAAAATCACCATTTATTAGAATCTTATTAGATTCACTATCACTGCAATGGTATTCTACCAATTTTTGTCTATTCGAAAGTGGATTCGAGAAAACGAATGGTAAGTAACTATAAAAAAGTACCTTTGAGTGCCTTTACAGGTCACATACCTATATATAGGTAGGTACAGGATTACCAATGTCTATTTTACCTTGAGTAGAACGCTCTTTCTTGGGTTTGAGCTTCTTCATCATACATGTTTAACTTTGCATCGTCACCATAGGTGACAAACTTGCTGTATCTTGGATGGTAACACAGACCTAAAGTTTGTCTCTTTTCTCTTATTGTATAGAGACACTGATCATATTTGTATTTCCAACACTTAATGCATCCATTAACATCTTAAATTTTAAAGATTAAATATTAGATACCTAGGAATATGCTTAAAGATGATTAACACTTATGTACGTAATAAATAAAGTTCATTTTGTATCAGTTCAGTTCATTAAAGTCAGTTATAAATATACTTAATGCTAATCTGGAAAACGCTACCTCATATTTTATAGCTAAAAAAAACTGTACTTACCTATAGAGTCTATCTATCTGTAGTTAGGTACGTAATGGAAGAAAAGCACCAAATTTATATGTATTGAATCCGCCTCTTTGCCGAAACGTAAAGCTAATTAAATTTAATATGAAAAGGTAGGTACTTAGGTACCCATTAATTCTAAAATATTATAAGCAGGAAAGTACTAACAAGATGATATAAGAGTGTTCGTAATGGGATGTGCCTTGCTGACTGGACGATGTTTAATTGCCGTTACAGGGCCAGGGTATGCTTGACACTCATCATCAACGAGGATATGTGTACAATTTCCAGAATTACAGTCGAAGAGTCTAATGGTTCCATCAATAAATCCAGTAGCAATATCCTTAACATCTTCAGTATATTTGCAACACATGATGTCCTTATTCGTATCTCTTAAAAGTGAATACATATTATTATATAGGATAAGGTACTAATAACAAGTAAAAATAGGGAATCAAAGGACGTTCTCAATATTTTCATATAAGTAGGTAATTAGTAGTAAACAGGACCTACATTACAGACAACACATTAACTTCTCCGTAATAAATTTGGTTTTGTTCACTGTGAAGTAAGCGATGTTCAACCGTTGGTGTACTCGTATGAACCGTTACGATTTCTTTTTGAATTTTATTGTTCTTCACATTAGTATTGTTAACAGCGATACTTTTTCTCGCTGATTTCATGCTTGACGGTGCCATCGGTCCAGCCACGGCTCTTCTTTGCGGATCCATAAAACTTGTAAAATTTAGTTTGGGTTTGCTTTATTTGAATATTACTTCATAATCTCGCATGAAGGTATTCTATATTATAAATATAATATACCTATTATGTATTTACTAAACGTCAAAATTCTATGAAAGTTCTGTTTTATACCTATCTAAGTGTCACCTGCAAAAATCTTACCTTGCCAGCTTAAGTGCCTGCAAACATAGATTGATTTAAACACAGGATTTAAATCTATGCCTGGAAAGAAAAAATAAACTCCTTCACGCATGAGCAAAGGTTATACCTACCTACAATTATATAGAATATTCTAAGAGAATAAAAGATAAAAATGTTTTAATAGGCTCGATAATTTATGTCATAATTATGTCCTCTACAATAATGACCGAATATTTTTTTATATTACGAGTATGTATAAAATGGTCTAACAACCGTAATGTTAATTGGCCACGGAAAGTCATAAAAATAGTTTAGAGCATTGAACAGTGCCTAGGTATTGTTTATAATCTAATGGGCTAACGCTAATAGCGTTATATTTTTATCGCCAGTAAATTCGCCACGACGAAGGTTGATGAAGGCTCCAACAGACTAAAACCCACGACGGTATTCCATCTCGATACGACACCACGAGCAGCAGTAAGCAGTCGTTGACGCGGCCCTGTTTATAGGTACCTACTTAAGGCTCAGTGTTTACCCAAAAAAATACTGTAATAGACGATCGGTTTGCGTTCCTTAACATTAGCGTAAGCGTAAAGTTATTTACAGATAAAATAACAACTAACCAAATTAAATATATATAAATCGAACAAGGTACCTACACTAATAATATGCAATATAAAAAAAAC
>DWAV01001863.1:0-12396 GCA_018231305.1 Noctuana lactifera | reverse complement strand
CACGGGTCTCTCCCCACAACCGGGGAAGGCCTGGAGCATACTCCTCCACGCTGCTCCAATGCGGATTGGTGGAGATAGTGTAGGTATACCTATACATAATATATGTTTGTTACGTAAAGACTTATCATATTCGGCTAATGTAAACCTACATGTTAATACTGTGTCACTAAAGCCACGTATGTAAATGAACAGGGTGAGTTGCGTGCTTGAGTTGGCAGGGACCCAAAGATGCTGGTGCCTCATAAATGTAGAGTAGTATCTATTAAGACACGGGAAGATTAATCTTTTACTATATTAAACCACTTTCGCTGTCAAGTATCTTTATTAATGTACAATCAAAGAGGAATATAATATGCTCTTTACAGTATGCCTTTAATAAAAGGGATGTTTTGGTTAAGTTTAATGGAATAACATTAGGTACGTACGCGTTACAGCGGTGATAGCAGAAGAATTAAGTCTCCTATGCAAGAGGAACGGGTTCGAATCCCAGCGGCACGTACCAATGACTTCCTAAGTTATGTGAGTCTTAAACAATTAAATATTATTAACTACGGTAACTTACAACTACTGTACGAGTACACTAAAAAATTCACGTCTCTTTATATTTGTTTTTATTTGTATAGGTATATTACAGTACAAATGACTCTCTAAACTCACCACTGCGCGTTTTTTTGCTTGCAGTTGTATTTTGGCTGTTTCTAAAAATTGTTTCTTTAAATTAGAATAGGAATTCTTTGAATTTCCTTAGAATTAGCGACTTTATTGGAATACTGAATAAGAAAACATGTAAATAAATTACCAAGAAAAATTTGATCGTTTAAAAATACTCAGCATATTATACCTACTCGTATTCTAAGTAAAAAGGACCGTTAATTTAAGAACACCATAAAGCTTTTTTGTTTTTATAAACAGCAAGTTATGGTGATTACTTTGAAAGTATTTGGATTAAGCCGAAGCGTTGATTTCTTCAGAAGAAAAATTCGCTAATTTTTTAGATACTTCACATAAAGAAGTTTTAAAAAAGTATGTAGAGTAAATTAACGCGTCTTATTCAAGATATAAAACAAATTTTTAACTAATCAACTTCAATTAATGGAGGTCATGAATTCAACATGTACATAGGTACACCTAACTATAGAACGGAAAAATGGAATTTGTAATAATAACATTGAAATTAAATTTGGACCAAAAACAAAAATTTCCCATCATTTCATATTCGCGGCTAATGCAAATTGACGGTAGTTATAAAGGTAGTTGAAAATCTGACGCAGTTAAGTCATGGAAACTACTGTAAACTTTAATAGGTATAGGTAATAATAACACCGACACAACTAATAAAAAAGGAATAAAATTTTACTACATACTCAAAAGGATTTCCACAATACATTAGGGTAGATGCCACATTTTATTTTATTTTTATTGTTTTACGAATATGATTATGCAGGCCACCCGATGTTATGTGATCACCCATGAACCTCAAATAGGGAAGAAGCCCTATCTGAAATCATGCGTGGAGGCATTGGTACTTATGAGAACTGAGATGGCGCCGTAAATAACTCGTCTCCACTAACCTTCCTCAGCCGAAACACAAGAACTTGCTACAAAATTAGTTTCACGGTATATTATGAAAGCAGCGGTGGTACCTCCTCGGTCCAACTGTACCAGTTTTACCACCATCCAAATTCTATTTTATTTTTGGTAAACTAGCACCCTTTAAATAAGGTGGTACCAATAATCGGGCGAAGGTTAAGATTTGCAATTTTAATCACGAATCCTTTAACGATAAATCCCGTTAAAATAGCCTTCATTTCGTATCAATATTCAATTAGGCACATTTATAACCTGAAATATCACGTAGACTGGCTTCGATTTCTGATTTAGAGTGCGTTCAAATTCAATTACACTTTAGTATTCTGATTGGTTGATAATTACCACCTTGTTCGGCAGCACCTTATGTTCTAGGGTCATTGAACTAATTAATCGGTGCTACAAGATTGATAGTACGAAATGAATAGTCAATAACATAATATTAAAGTGCATGGAACTTATTGTAATAAAAATTATGACTTGGTCATAATTTATTTCTTCTAAACATCACTAAGTTTGATTTGTTTCAGATTTTGTGTAGGAAAATATCAAGCGGTAAAACGTCCATTCATTTATTCATGCATTTATCTTTATGAAAAATTATAGTAAGTTTCTTTTATAATTTTAAAAGAACAAAACAAAAAAAGGAAACACAGACTTAATTACCTCTTCGTAGAATTTCAAAAATGCTTTGCTAGCCTCTATAGCTTTAAGCTTTGCGTGGAGAACAAAATAAAACTCATTGGATCTATTTAAACAAGTTGTATTCTTACTTTAATTAATGTATAAGCTACTGGAAACATTCTGGAATGAAAAAAGAACAAATTCGCCGTGATTTCTTTCTCCCTGACATTCTGACGTCCATTATATTTCCTCCGCGTCCCCCATCTTTCTCTCGGCGCTGATCTCTTAGCTCCCCCAATGACTAAGTGCCGTGATTTTCCGGAAGTGTACACATCTTTACCACCAATTCATTAGTCGGGATAATGGACTGGTAACCGGCCACGAACAGATTGCATGAATTAATGGCTACAAATGTACATCTTGACATGACTGATAAAGACACATGACTGTTTTTATTATTTGGTGTGCAATAAAGTGTATTTGTATTTTATTATTGTATTACTTAGTAAATGATTGCAGTGGTAATATGCTTTTTACTTCAAGATAACAAAGATAATATAAAGTATGCAATTATTGATCGGTATTGCCGTAACGGTTAATATCTACCTAAATTGAATACAATGTAAGAAAAGCAAAAAGTATGTACATAGGTATATTATAAGTAAATAGGTATATAAGTAAATAGGTGTCACTAAAACAAAAAAAACCGTTTTTGATGTAGGTACGTATCTAAGTTCAACTTTTTTAATGTTTGTTTAAAACTACGTTCCGTGTGATGCAATGATTAATTACTAAACTATTTAATAATTGAAGAAAATAGTACAATCCATTAAATGAGCCTTTTCTACTTGCAATTAGGTGTCATAAGTTATATTATAGTTAGATATACCTATTTTCGCTTGTTTCCATTTTGCCTTCAGCAGAAAAGCCTGATAGCCAAATTTCGTGGAGAATTTTTGTTTTATGAAAAATATCAAATTTCATAAGACATTGAAGGACATGATATTTATACTTTACTCGTCCCGTATTATTTTAGGTGTCAAATTTTGAAAGTCCTCATTGCTTTATGACATTGGAGTTCCAAAGAAATTTTCGCCTCAGATTTTTCTAGCGCGTAATAACATGGGTTTTAGGAAAAGTTTATTTAAAGGAATAAGATTTACTAAAATTATTATTATTTAAGTTATGTACGTAAATTTTGTTAAAATAAAAACGAATTATTTTAAATTAGGTACGTAAAATTTACTAAAACATGCAGAATCGAGAATACATATATGCGATCGTGGGCGGGGATGCAGCATCCATGATAAGAATCGTGAGCAGCAAAGAGAATCTCTTCTCAGCACTTTTGGCTGCAAGTTGGACAACTCTTGATGGAGCTGGAAAGGTACCCATAAGGTGGCTAAGCAATTCTCATTCAAGCTCATTAAGATTATTAGTATTTACTATTGCTATGAATTTCTTTAACGCTGGGAAATGCTTCAACGAAGGTTGACGGATATGTGGAACTCTTCGTATTCTTTAACATCTAATAGCTAGGCTAGCTAGCTAGGTTTAGCTTATTATGACGGTGACCTTTCCCCAATAGCACTAAGTCAACGGCCCAATAAATTGTCGAAAACAACTGCAGAAACATGTTCTATCGGATCGCAATCGTGAATACCGTAAATTACTATTAAACCGCCCCGACCGAAGACATGCGACGGTTTAAGCGACTTATCTAAAGCACGTACATATTATCGATCATTAAGATATTGAACGCAAAAGGTACGTGGGTACTGAATTATTAGAATTTCAAAATACGCTTGGGTATATTGTACGCGTTGAGAACGTATTTTATGAAATCTGTAGAATCATTAGTAGGAGAAGATCTATTCGCTTTAAGTAACTAAGGAATCGTAAAGATAACGCAGAACAATAATAATATTTGATTTTTGAAGTTTACTTGTAAGAAATTCTAGAGAAACTCAGAAAAAAACTTATTAACTTAAAAAAACTTTGTTCTAAATACCACATCAAACTAGGATACAATATTTTTGAAAACCGCAATGAAAACAACACATGGTTTATTCATAGATAAGCGAAAATGCAAAGATGCCAAAAGTTGGCGAAACAAAACTGTTGTACCGCGACGAACAAACTTTTCACTGTTTAGTATAAAACGTCTTTCCGCGCAAAGTATCCACAAGTTAAAAAGAAAATACTGGTTACTCACGTGCTGGTCTATTAAACAAGTTACATTGAATGGCAGTTACTTTGTAGAATGTTTTATTGGCGAACAAAGTTGTCGTTGGTTATAAAAGTTCTCTCAGTGCGTTTTGGAAACAGAAATTTTCAAACACTCTTTGAAAGTCGTGAAGGTCACGTCTTTAGACTTGAATGGGGCATTCACAAGCTCCATACGTGTGGATCAAATATGTAAAGATACTTATTTTCTATTGGAATACTTATGTTATCTCACTCTTACACGTATACGTATATATATTGTACATATTTAAATAATAGAATTAAAAATAAAAATAACTACATAATACAAATGATTCATCAAGTTGTCACAACCATTATTATTATAGTACTCGTAGGCTTGGGAAATGGCGTACTCAGTTTCATAGCGGCTATCATTAATCAATTATTTAATTGATCGGCGTGGAGTTCTGTCTGCCACCCGCCACCAAATATTGCCCATAAAACTTTTGCTGAGTATTTGGTCATAAGTCGTGTCCATTTCCACGTCGTAATCGCGTCGTTTGTCACCAAGTTTCACAAAGGAAGCAATGTAGTAGGAAGACAGGGGACTAATGGCGCGTTCCATACTTAAATCGATGTCACTTGCTTTTACACGAGTGGGTAATATTGCAATCATATCGCGTGTGGTACTGGAGATATTCAGCGGAAATATGGTTTAATGTTCTCTTCTTCGCTGAAATCGGATTTTACCGTTCTTATATAATGCTCACTCAGTTGAATCAGTTCAATTGAAACGAGTTGATGCTACTTTATAAGGGATTTGCTTATGCTTAAGTAACTTAAGAATAATACTTTAATAAAAATAGAATAATAATAACAATGATGAATAATTTTAACCGACTTCAAAAAAAAGAAGGAGGTCCTCAATTCGAGTGTCTTTTTTTATGTTTGTTACGTCATAAATTTGGACTGCGTGAACGGATTTGGATGATTTTTTTTTTGTTTGAAAACTGATGCTTCCCGTTTGGTTCTATTTTAATTCGGTCCAGTTCAGACAGCCGCATTCATGAGAAATTCATATAAGTCTTAAATTTAAGTAGGTATGTGCGCGACAACTTTGAAGCCGGTTTTTTTCGTTATAACGCGAGTTATAATTCTAATGTTGGTACAATAGAAATAGGTCGTAATTTTTAAAATACAAAGGTATAGTCACTAGTTGAAATTCTCGCTCTCAATCAATTTTCAAGAGCCGTTCGTATAGCAATCACAGTATCAGTGTCACGCAGTTAGGTACCCACAGCATTTTAAGCAAAATTGAAAAATTGACTCGCATCAATCATTTTCATAGTTTTAACCAGTATCTGATGATAAGAAAAATTAAGCACTTTGTTTAGATCAAGATTCATTTGTTAGTCACCCATTTTTTATTTCTCTCTAGACAAGATTCTGAACCTCATGCAGACGAAGTCGCGGGCACAGGCTAGTATATAAGCGTATTCAATAATGGTTAATGTTATTAATAAAACGTCAATACTTAAAAATGTCGGTACAAGTATGTCCTAATATGAGTGTCTCCAGCATTCATGGAAAACCATATCCAGTATTAAAATATGTAAATGGTTTCATTGATTTTCGATCAGGTAGAATACTCGCGTCGCTTTAATACGCAGTATAAAATCTAGTCTCTTTAAATAATTTTATTTGAATGTTAAGAGTTATTTGTGAATACTGGAGGAAAAGTAGCTCGCGAACGAAAATGGTAATCGAAAAGTGTTTTGTCAACATTCTCTCATTGAAGGCTTCTGATTTTCGTAAAATGTTTGCCATGGAACGGTAACCTCCAGAGTACTTACGAGTACAAAGCAAGATCTTCTTTCGATACAGAAGAATTGGAAGTCTTCTTTGTAGAGCTACCTACTCGTCTCTGTGGCTCATTGCGTAACTGTTCTGTTAATTTTTTGTAGGTATATAGATACATTTTATAATTGAAGTGTTTAAGCGAGTTACAGAAGTCGCTATCAGATGCTAAGTGGTAGTAATAACTTCAAATTTCGCGCACATACATATTGCAAATTTGCAAATTTCACTATACGGTTTTCTTTCATGGACGCCATAGTTATAATTGGTCAAAATTGAAATGTGACCAAACGGAAAACACCAGCTTTCAAATAAAATTAATTTCATCTAAATCCGTTCACCCAGTCGAAAGTTACTAGTACCTATAAGGTAACAAACATAAAAAATTCAGTCGAATTGAGGCCCTCCTCCTTTTTTGAAGTTGATTCTCGGTTGAAAAATAGAACATAAAGCAATATTGTTTTATATACACGAGACAACATTCTCTTCTCAATCTGATCTCATTTGTCAGCAAAGAAGGGAAATAAAATACATTTTACAAGACACCAAGGCAGAGTATAATGCAATAAATCACTACGAGAGTCGTATATCAACGCTAGAAAAACAGTGGTGCTTTAGTCACTATATCGTACGTCACAACATGGTAAAACTTTTTAGGTCATTGAACTAGTACAGTTCGCCCAGGGAGGTATCATCGGCATAGGCCGCCGAAAGGAAATTAGTAAAAGCCCCTTAGGTTTCAGCGCTGTAAGTACCTACTCCTGATGAACACACTACAAATGTGGTGGACATTTGTAGTTTTAGTGTGGGTTAGGAAACAATATAATTTAAACCAGCGAAACAGTCATGTTTTTTCTTTTATACTTATACAATTTTCTATCTATCCATCATAACGAGGATTCGAAAATGGCTTTTGCTATAGCTCCCTACAGGCCAATAACTCAGTTTGACGATTACTGACACAATTCTCAGGAGCGCAAGAGATCATTTTCTAACGGTTTTATCGCTTTGAGTAAAAAGTATCTATGTTTATTTTTTTTACTTGGTTATCGTGCATAGGAACTACACAAGTTTTATCACTAATAAATAAAATTTAAAAAGACTTCAAATTATATTTAAGAAAACCCAAAAACGAAAGAAAAATCAAAATTTTTGTAAATAATAGAAAATCGCGAAGGCAGAAAGATTTACCAGAAAAATATGCTTAGACCCGAACCCTTAAACGTATTTATACTTCTATTAATGTAATAAGTACCCATCCACCAAGCTTAGAGAGTTCTACGTTGTTGATTTTCTACTGGGAATATGTTATTCTTGTAGGGATGTTTATTAAATACGTATTTTGTTTCGGAACATTATTATGTTTCTCATTTATTTACGTGTATTTTGATTTTGAGGAGGCAAATAATATGTTAGTAAAGTAATAAAATATTAGTCACTTTAAATTATTTCGTTATTTTGATTTAACTTCTTTTTGAATTCATTTAATTTATTTAAACTGCTCAACTACTATAAATACTATAACTAACTATATAAACCGAAGTAAAATTGGTGAGATTATACGAGTACGTAGAAACAACTTATTGATTAATGTCACTTTTTATGTCTTGAGGAAAAGCCATACCGAATATAGGACGTAAAGAGATATGAGAATATTGTAATATTGTATTTTAGATATAAAGACGACTGATCTTCCTAATGGCTATTAGGGTCACATGTGAAAGAAATGGATAATCCCAAGAAAGTATTCCATTAAGAGTCTTTACCTTACTTTTTTGAATGAAATTGTAAATGAATCATACGTAGATAGATATAATATGACATGTATGCCTGTGAAATTAACTGTAATATTTACGCAGTTATGAAGTTTAATTTGATTGATGTTTTTTCATTAAATATGGTTCTTGAGTATTTATTTAGTTTTTTATAACTACAAACGCCTTAAGTCACTTTTCATACACACTACGAGTACACCGATTTACGTCCAGACCATTACAAGGTTCTTTTCATCGCTCGTCAGTCGTCAAATCGCGATTTGACATTGCGCATTCCCGAAAATTATACGAGTTAAGCTGTTTGTATTGATTTATATTATTTTAAACATAATAATATACAACATCAATATAATATTATCATTATAATATCATCATGTATCATTATATTTCTCCCACAATAGCACGAATTTATTAGATACAAGCGCCAAAAAAAATTTGTTCAGACGATAAAAACGTCCTTCCTACATGTTAACCAGACCATATCAAATGTTGTTTTTCGTGGGGTGAAATACAACAAAAATGTGTATTTCTTGGTAGGTACTTCGAAAAATAAGCTACGAAAGCAAGTTTGTACTTACTTGTAAAGTTTCCTTTATAGCTTTGTTATGTAGATATACCACACAATGTATTGGATGTGAGTTTGTGGAATTGACCGTTAACTTTGTTGTTTTCTTTAGCTTTTCTTTGTAATAAAACTGTTAGTGGTAGTTCTCTTTCTTCGGTTAAAATCTTTAAGGGATAAAGTGTATAAATATATTTTTTAAAACATTAGGTGACGGTAGTAGGTACAGCGCTTCCCATGAAGGTCTGTCTTTTGAAGGGTCAATATGCATTGGGGCAGAAGCTTAAAAAATATTCTAGATTTTTGTTTTTGCTTTATTGAAAATGCCATTGTATGATTGTGTCCATGGACGAGAATACAAATAATACTAGGATGAGTTTATTCAATGCCGTTTCTGCAACCATTATTTGAAGTAAAACGGAATCAACTTTACAATGGAACCGATTTGTGACCAACATTTTTAGAAAATACCTTTTCCGTACATTTAATTCATCCCGCGAACATCCGTGAATTGCTAATGACACATTGCTAATGCGTAGCCGAGAGCAGGGTTGCTACGACAACAGATATTTCAGAGGATTTTCCTCAATAATAAGAAAAATTTAGGTATGTCTTTTTTGAATCGTAAATGAGTAGCAAATGAGGGTGAAGGTCACAGGTGTTAAGACATGATCATTGCAACCCATGGTCACATAAATAGATAGTCTTATCTAAGGTTATAAGTGAATACGTTGACACTCATAAGGACTGAGATGGTCACCTTAAATAAAGTGTCCCGGTATCCACAGCTCTGTAATCAAAACACCAGAACTTGACACGTGACTTGTTTTACAGCAGGTTATGATGGAAGCGGTGGTACCTCCCTAGGCAAACTTTACTAGTAATACCACCTAAAAATTATATACTATATAAACTGTGCTGTGAATAATCTAAACTTAATTTACCAACCCTGTATCTAAAGCGATACCAACTATGACCTTTCGAGCAATATTATAATATGTATATTCCCATAGCCGCCTTCCTGCGCTGGCAACACTCCAATACTGTGCGCATTTATCGTCAATGACCCAATAACATACCTACCAACCGACAATAAACGCATTGCATTCGTTATTTTGAAATTCCATTGAATTTGGTAGTGGGTAATGGTAGTGGTTGAATTTGAAAGAATAAACGATGATATACCTATTTTGATAACAATTTATTAGGTACACTAAATTTAAACAAAAATTTAACCTCACCGAATACTTGACAAGAAGTTTTAGTTTTTAAACAATAATTATTTAGCTAAATAATCAGGCCTTTTCGATTATTTCAACTGTATTTTAAGTTAAAATGTTTGAAGATCGATAAATTTAACTTGACGTCATCGCATAAAATGTTTTTCGGGCAGCTTCACAGTTTTACGCATTTGTTTGTATAAACTGATAAATGCGAAATCATTGTACAGTTACGGTCAATCAGGTATTAATTAATCATCACTAATTACTGATATCTATACCAAGTTATGAAAACATCAATCGTAAAAGCACAACCTATAAAAAATCTAATATAAATGCTAACCTACATAGAAATGTTTAATTACAACATACAGTAATGAGTATGGTCGCTTAGAACGGCTTCACACATCTGCTGCCCGAGGCAATGAAAAAGCGAGAAAGGTATACACAAAGACCGTTCTAAAAAATAATTACTCATGTTTCACGCTGTAGACCCTCATTCTCAGTTTACGAGTATGATGTTTCAGCCAAGTTCACGTCGCCAAGTAGAACATATCCGTGACCCACATAGATATGTGTGGGATGGGTGGCTACTGTGGCTAGCGTATACTGCGGGCTTGGTTCGTCTTGTTTCGCAAAGCTTTTAAAGGATCCTCTCAATGTACAGCTATTTCAGGCTCAGCCGTTGAGTCGCCCTTTTTTGGCGAGCTAAAAAATGGAATTTAATTGACCTATTTCTCGTATTTAACTCAATATAACCGTAGCCATGATATTATCTATCACAAAAATAACTCTTATGTTGCGATTTTATGGTCTACAAAATTGTTGATAATTATTTAAGGGTGGGTCTAGTATTAAAATAAATATCATTGAGTTTAGTTAATAAATCTACATCAATGTGTACTACAAGTGTAAATATGTTGCTTTGAGAACAATTCTTTGTTTTAATTTTCCGCAAGACTTTCTTTGTTTTCGCGTGATTTTTAAATAGGACAAAGGTTCCGCTTGAACTCATTCTATGTCAAACAATATAAGACTACTTGTATTAAGGCTATTAAAACGTCAGATTTACCAGTACTCGAAAAATTCATGTATGTTATGTATGTTATATATTTTATGTAGTTTAGTACCTAATTAATTTTTATTTATTGGATCCGTATGTATATTCTATAAATCAGTTCAAGTCCTTGATCTCTTGTGAAGGAACTACATTTATTAACGCATCAACTGTGAGTTGACTCGTAGCCGACCCTACTGGGTCTTCATGTGCTGTTTTGGAAATTTTAAATTTTAAAGAAGTACACTAAGCAAATTAATGACTCCGTTAATCCAATTAAAACGATAAAATGGTTTTAACTGTACTCAATTGTAAATTTTATTAAGTATGCCTGTTAATTGTTTATTTAGATTCAAAACAACAAGGGCGGAAGCGCCTAAAGATTTCTTTAAAAGTTCCTACTATGTAGTTCCCGACGTCCATTCATCTAACTTCGGTCTTCTATCAGCATAATAAATCAGCGATACGAACAACTTTGCTAACAAGGATAATGTGTTATCAAGGAAAGTGGATTGTTTTGAAGGCTTGCTCCTTTTCGGTGTCTGGATGAATTTATGTTACCTGAGATCTGTAAGTTATAGATATATCATATCACACACATCACATCACATCGGTCTCAAAAATACGGCCTTAAAAGGGAAAACGTACACTTAGAAGAGTATCTGTTATCAATTGTCTTCTGTTATCTGTTGGTTATAGTCTTGACAAAAAAAATAACGCATTACAAATCTTAGGTAGGTACACACTAGGATTTGAGTGACTGCTAATGTTAACAAAAAAAAAATTAGATAAAGGGAAAACGTATACCTACTTAAAAGAGTATTTGTTCAAGATGCTAGATGAAGAGAAAAAACTTTAAAGAGTTTTGTGTATGACTTATCACTAGCCATCGATGATTGTTCTAGAACTAAGTAAGCATACTACATCTCATAGGGTTATTACGGCTTACTGTGAGCTTCAATCAGATCAAGAGTCCACCAGACACCGTCCACGGTTGTCATTAAAATTATTGTGCGGATGTATTTGGTATACTCATTAATATGTTACATAATAATGTTAACTTTTGGTATACTATAATGATGTGTGAGGCAATATAGATAACCATTATGTTTATTATGAAAGGCTATTTTGTAATTTCGTAGATATTAGGTAAGTATATCTAATATATTACGTAAACGTTTATTATTATAATACGTTTAGGTTATACCCAGCAAGTATAGCTTACTTCAACAAAGAAACTCGCAATACTTCGTAGGTTATGTTAGACATACATACACTATAGGATCTACAAAGAAAGGGACACTTAATCCTGGAATAAATTAGGCAATTTGTCGTCTTTAAGTCTAGCAATCAAATTCTCCTATCTTAGCCAGACAGACTGGTCTGGTTTTAACAGCAACGATATGACAGGATATTTCATGTTCAGAAAATATACAATATTAGCTGTGCTACGTGGTTTTACCCGCGTTAAGAATAGTAACGTAATGCTTGATAGCCTATAACCTTCCTCATGAATGTAGCTATCAT
>DWAV01001862.1:0-12402 GCA_018231305.1 Noctuana lactifera | reverse complement strand
AGTACCTTGAAAATTATATTTTACAGTACGAAAAAATAAAATTGTGTAAAACCGATATCAAACAAAGATGAAATCAGACAGACGAGAATATTATACTTTACCCATCAACTACCCAGTAACTGCTGACAAACAAAAAGTTGGAAAGGAAATTTAATCAAATCTGAAAATTTCAGACGTTTGCCACTTCATATTTTCTTGGCTGACAGATAGCAAACAAATTTGTTTTCCTCAGTCCAACTTAGTTTGCAATGAGTCAGTAATGGGAAACTCGCAGACACTCTCGAGTTTCATAAAAATTTTACGTTTACTCGAACCTCCACAAGCCTAGGCTACTTTTGTAGCAGTTTTTAAAGTAAATTAAAGTACACGAGATACTTGGAATCGAACAAAGCGAGGTTGCAGATGACGCGAAATAATATTAAAAAGTATAAGCTTTAACGATAACACTACCTTTTGTATTGGATAATCTTTATTCTGTATGTTATTAAATTGTTGCTTACAGAATAATCTTTGAAGATATGCAGATTAAAGAATTCTGTTTTGTATCGTATCGACATAAATACCTACCTACATACGTATTATTATTTATAAACACTACACTACACATTTAAATCTCGCTTGATTCAGTAAAAATATCGGTCAATTGACTTTCTGACGTTATGACTAATGTTTCATTGTTCATGTTAACGTTTTGAGAACTTATTATAAGGATCTCAATTGACATAGTATTAAGGCTACTGAACTTTCATATTGATAACAATGAAATGTTATGTAGGTATTAAATTTCGCTACCAGTGATATTTGTTCTTTATTTACAGATAGATTTACTCCAAGGTTCACCCGCGGACGGTCTGACAGATCGTTAACAGAACTCCAGTTCAGGGTTACGAATGCTTCAGTCACTTAAAATGATTAAAATTATTTCAATGTCAGTTTGTATACACGCTAGATTGTGACATTCAATTTCATAATACAACTAAACGATTCATAACGTGCACCCTGACGATCGTTTGAATCAAACGACACTAAAACATTATTACGACAATTAATATGAAAATTTTGAAGACGTCCTCCTCAAATCTACCACGTTGTTTGCATAGATGGCTCGTTTTGAATAATATTTGCATTCGCGAATCATTTTATGGCGCGTTATGAAACGTTGGCCGTGGAAGTTATAACGCTCAATCACTGCCTCGTAAAATATATCTTCAGTTAACTGTAAATAGGATCATTAGCGCTAAACTTAAAATCACTTGTTATGGGTGGTTTTGTTATCTTTTTTGTGTCATTATCATCATCAACCAATTACTGTCCCATTGGTGGTCAAGGGTCTACTCTCGAATATGTGGACTATTACCTACTTGCTCATCGGAGTAGGAAAACATCGTGACGAAATCTGCATGACATAGAATTCCTCTTCCTTTTCTGTGCCCTGCGGTTTCACCCGCGTTAAGAATTGTAACATAAAGCTTGATAGCCTATAACCTTCCTCATGAATGTAGCTATCATTCACAAAAAGAATTGTCCAAATCCGACTTGTAGTTCCAGAGATTAGAAAGTTCAAACAAACAAACAAACAAACTCTTCAGCTTTATATATTAGTATAGATAATATATATTAAGTGTAATTAGTGGTGCCTGCAAGGATCGAACCCGCATCCATTGGAACGATAAGAAGAAATTACCTAACTTTTCTTTGATTTTTCTTATGTACCAAATATTAAACATGAATTGAAGGTGTACAGACTATTTAATCTACATTAAAATATGAGTAGACATAAATGTTAATCACCACCTCAACACAATATTAACACTGTGGGAATTAAACAAATTCTGGGCTATATTTCTCAAGTCTGCGAAATTTAATAATAATATCCTTACTTTGCTGAGAACTTGAAAATTTATTGCCTATTGCCAGTGCCCTGTTCCCTACTCTCCAGCTCCAAATATTGACTTTGAAGACATCGCATTTTAATTCCTAAGCACTGACTTTAATTAGAAGAGGTTCGTCAGTTATAGAAGTAATGGGCTGAATAATTGACAATTATCGTGTCATTTCAGGAAATTGATCATTTCGCAGTACTTTGGTATATACAAAACAACTGACTCCTGCGCGAATATTTGTGCTTGGATTTCAATTGTTTCTTTATTTTTTAATATATTTGCTACGTTTGTTCAAAATATAAAGTACATAAAATGTACTAAAATAATCTCTGGATTAATTATTTTCAGAATTCAAATTTATGTTAAATTAGCTGAACACTTTTGTTAAGTGGCAACTACACTTTTGTTTTGTGTGGCAATAAAGCATTTTCTTTCTTTCTTTCTTTCTTTTTAAGTTTCTAATATTTATTTTCGAGCTTTTTTCATTTTTTTGTTTTTTCATTAAACACACTTAATCAGCGTAGATAGCATAAATTGTTTTATTTGCTACTAATTTTCTTACGTTAAATTATTTTGCTAACATTCCAGAAAAAAGTTATTTACTTTAAATTTTATAGATATGTTTTAATTGTACATTCAACACAACCTCGACCTTATAAAGCATCGATCTGTGTAAACAACAGGTGGTAATGGAGATATGTATCAATTTATTAAGTAGCGGGTATTGCGGTTGACACCCGCCCGGCGGTTGGTTCGGTTCATTAGTTTCAGTTGCAAGTTCCCTCCGATATATAGAATATATTATAAATATCTGTATATACGAGTACAGTACATTTTAATAGAATCTGGCCATCTGACTAACAAATACTATAAAAGTCATATGCATTACTAGGTGGTGCTCGCGACTTTGTCTGCGCAGGATTAGGATTTCGAGCAATTAACACAATATCTTTATAAATTGTAGCCTATGTTTTATTTTGATGTACGAGTATAAGCGATATTATTGTAAAGTTTCATTAAAATCCATCCATCCATACTTACAAACTTTCGCATTTAAAATTTTAGTAGGATAACTAAAAATAAATCTATTGCTACTTTCACGTGACTGTCTGATTCTATTGAAATGGACAATACATATACGTATATACATAGGTATTTGCAGGCTCTCTTCGTTCTACTCGTATATATTATTCCTGGTTGCTGAATAACAAATCCGTTCATTCATTAAGTAGGTCGGTATTATTTGTTACTAACAGTTATATAGATATACGTATACCTATACCTACTGCACGAAATAAAAACATTTTTTTATAAATTATTAATTAGGGCAGGGATTGTTTCAATTTAGTTAAACCCTCATTCCTTCTTGATGAGAAGAATACTAATTTTACTTTATTCACGTTAAAATGTAAAAGATCGTTACGGAAAGCTAGGCAGAGTTATTTATTATGGAATCTTTGATTCCCATGCGACTTACCGAAGATATTGCAAGCCTTACCGCTCGGCCACACTATGCTTTTCGCGCTGCTGAGAATATTGCCGCGTATATTGCTCTAGTGGTCACGTACTACATCCATTTATCGCGTTGCTGTATTCTTTCGTATTGCTGCTTCTTTGATTCGTGCTAAAAAACTGGATGGATAGGAAGAACGGCAGGACGAACGGCGTAACGAGTAAAGACGGATGTAAGTGGTCAGGGTCGTAAATGTGGCCACTATTTCCCCCGCCACTCGTCAATTGTGTGGCCAGAGTATATTATTATGAGTTATCCTCAGTATATTAGATTTCCGAGGAGATAGCAGTACAAAATTGCAACTGGCCCATGGGTAGGGTTCAAATTGATTGTAACATTAGATACTCTTCCGGAGCTTCAGTAAACATTGAATGGTACGATACAAATAAAGTAAGAAATAAATACGATATGATGGTCATTTTTAATAAAACCACGAAAGCAGTTTTAGATAACGCGCTTTATTACCAACAGTGCCGGTGGAGAGTTATGACGAGTATTTGGATTTTCTTTATTATACCACTGCGACATAAACGAAGTCATATAATTTTATACTGTGTGAAATAAACTAGAAACGTGGTCATATAAGAGTCATCCGGAAAAGAAGAAGATAATAATTATTCTTACTTTTTTTGTAATAAAGTTAATAAGTTCGCTCGGGAAGGTGCCACCGCCGATCTCATGACCTGCCGAAATAAGTCTTGCGTCAAGTTCTTGTATTTAGGTTGAGGAGGGTGGATGGCGTAGTCATTTTATTTTGAGGACACCATCTTAATCCCTCACAGCATCTACATACGATATACTATGTACACGAATATTTGTCAGAAAAAAAGAAATAAAGAAAGAATTTATTTCGCATAATAGACAAAATAATCTTTTGGATACTGTTACTCATTTTTACTGTTACCCTCTGTTTCTTTACAGAATATTGACAGTTTGTCAATTTAACTACTACAAATAAAACGGCAGATACTAGCACGAGTGAAGTGTCGTGTAATAAAGTTTCATAGTTTTCGGTTGACGAAGTAGTAATGGCAATGTTCCTAAAAATGTCCTCGTAAATACGAATTTTGGCGGCAAAAGGTTTTATTGGAAGCTTTTACATAGGTTTTATTTGAAGAAAAGTAACTATAGAAGGGACTTCATACATTATGTGCCTTACAGATCTTACAATACCATAATATTACGGCTAAAAGTCGAAGCGCCATTAAACCTAGATCTAGCCGGCTAATAGATAATAAATAAATAATAATAATAAATAACGCTTCACACTCACAGCCACATTAGGATTCCCTGGGTCGTGGGTGCCATGGACATATACAAAGACAAATACACAAACACCCAGACCGAGAACAGAAATCTAAATTCATCATTTAAATTTCCGCCCTGCCGGGTATCGAACCCGGGACCCATCGAACGGTGGACTGGCGCGGTAACCATTACACCACGCGGGTCGTCAAAGGTAGGCAATTATAGTTGCATTCGGTATGACTTATATTGAGGTTTCTTTATGTTTACTACAACTACCTTACCTATGTGTAACTTCCTCCCAGTTGCATCTTAATGTAACTAGAACTGAATGAAAGATGTGATGAGATGGAAGAACAAAACTTGTAACGGTACTCCATCTTTTAGTTAACATAATTATACGATACGATATAATTATATTAATTAGAAGCTGGGAGAATTATACGATACAATAATTATACGATATTATAAAAAAGAAATTTACATTCTTAAGTAGGTATATGTAGTCTTTATTCACAAGTCCCTACAAAGTGTTCCTAGGACATGTTATGTGAGACATAACTTAACAAGAAAGCCAATAACAACCGCAACATGTACATGATGGGGTCATTGTCCATCTAACTGCAAACTGTCAGTAGTTAAGTCAGATATTGGAATTGTTCCAAAGGAGCAATTATGCGGAAATATTCACGGTTTTCAGACGTGCAGTTTGAGGTTGAATCATATTTCTTTTTTTAAATGTTGGTAGGTAACGGATAGATTAAATGAGTTTTTTAACTTATAAACTTCATATTCTTCTGCTAAACTTAGCATTTCGGAAAGAATCACTGACTGATATCTACTACTACTACTACTATTACTACTACTCTAATACTCCTACTCTGCTACTACTACTACTCTCTACTACTTCTACTTTTAAGTCGGCTATTTTCGGGACAAAATTATTTAGGTTACATTTAGGCGTCGGTGAAGTAAATTTTTCTCAGTCCTCTGAAGGATCATCTTTGTATGATCACAAATAATACTATTTTAGAAAGTTTGAGCTGAAGTGGCGTTTACAAAATACATGGCTTGTAAAATATAAAATAAATTAGCATTGCTATTTCTATTGAATGAAATCGTGATAATACTAGAGCTTTTGAACGCGGATACATACGCGGCCAATTCTATTTCAGTTCCTTTCAATTCCAGTTTCTCCTTTAGCTAAGTGACTAAGAAGGAATTCTCGTCCATCGTTAGTGTTTTATTAAGTAAATTTTATGTCAGGAAACGCAGTAAACAACAGAGCATGCAGCATGGAACAGATTTAAGGGCAGTGGGCAATTGTCAGTTATTGGCGCGGTTCCAAGGGTATGCTAATACACGCCGTCTAGTTGACTAGACGTTGTAACAAAATAATTAGCGTTAGAAGATAACAGAAGTATTCTAAAACCATACGAGTATTAGTAACAATTCTCTCCGTTCTGACCTAACCAATATGAGCTCATGCGAAAGGACCTTTCATAAAAATACACGTGACATAAGCCTTTCAGCCTTTCGTACCTACTTGTCCATGTAAGTAAGAAAATGTTTTCTAGAACTCCCGTCTTTTGCTAAAACTTTTATAACATTCGTGGTTGAACTTTGATGCATTTGGACGTAATCACTTAACATAACCAGCTTGCCCGTTTGCTACTTACCCTTATTATAAAAGTTTTTAGAATTTTCTTCTATGCATTTAATGGGTCACATTAGTTTTGGGCTTACAATTTTAGTAAACTTATATTTTTTTATTAAGTTACATTTTGTAACTATAGCGGTTGAAAGCTTGATACTACGCTATTTATGTTTTCTTCGAAAAATATTATTAACGAAGAAACTTTTTTGGTAGACAGCAAAATTTTGAAAAATAGTACTAATAAAACTGCTACAGGGACTGCTTATGCCTAAAACATTATTATAACGTCATTTCAAAGTTTGGAAAATTGCTTCTTTAGGAAGAGTTCACGTAGAAACTCAATTTTCCGAAATCCGACTTTACGAATTCATGTTTTAGCGGAAAGTTAAAAAGTTCCCGTAAGGTTGTCTTCTATAATAGCCGTAACTGCAGTCTGAGGCTATTGTAAGCAGCTGGCGCCAGTCCAAAGGTGCAGTAACCAGAAACACTTAACTACTAGTGTAAGAGCTTGAACATAATTTCACACTATCAAGTCTGCAGCAGTTTTAGTGAATACCGGTATTATTGACCCGACTACAGCAAGTATAGAAAGTATAATATAAAAAATTAAACAGATAAAAAACCACAAAGGAAGAAATAATGTAATGAATTACAGAACCCTTCGTATACGAGTTTCTTCGAAGACCAAATACCTAAGTATGATTAGCAATAGTTCTCAAAGAAAGAATGCTACCCTAGTATCTAATACTTATACAGTTTATTTGAGAATATCTATCTTTATCTAATATTATATATATAATATTTGTTACCTTAAGAGAGAACTTCACGCCACAAGCAGGAGTCTGACATTAGGCATAATTAAAGTTCATATATGGAGAAGGAGCACAGATTAATTATTTCATTCTAAATGTCATTACCACAAAGATTGAAAATTAAGATTAAGAACAAAATGTAGGAAAAAGCAAATTGTGTTCTTACTGTCTGTTTTTATGTATTAGTTGTACAAAGTTTTCACTAATAACCAGTTTTGTTGAAGCTATGAAATATATCCGTGTAAAATAAAATTGCGTTTAGTAGATAACTTTATTCTGCATACAGTTAAGATGAGGTTTTGCTTGTCCTCAACTCAACAACAGCTTGTCAGAAATGCATTGTACTGTTTTAAACTGTTGTTAGGGGAAGATGGACGAACAAACTTTAGATTAAGATTCTGGGTTATTCAGACTGTTCAGCTGTTGATTACTTTGTCTAGATTGGTAGGTTAATTAAAATTGAAATAAGATAATGTTGCATAATGTTTAGTTTTCATTTGCTATTGTCTGTCATTTATAGGTTAAAATTATGCATTGTGATTTCATTACTGTCACTTGAACACAAAAGTTTCGGTACTCTGTATATTTACTACATTCTATTACCGTCATAATACACAGCAATAACATAATAATATGTCATACCCGTAGTAGTAGTATAGTAGTAGTATTAAGAAGTACCTGTAAAATAATGTAATGACATTACAAAGAAAGTATATGGAATTGTATCGATAGATTCAAAAAGAACAAAAATGTCTTAAATATTAATTCTATTTATTAGTCACAATATATTATTATAATCTTCGACATACATAATATTAGTATTCCTAAAGTGTTTAAGCATTTTAAAAACTTTATCTTGCTTCCTGGAGATATCTGTGTTACACAAATACAGAACTCAACCCAGAAATCAAAAAGGAGAAAACCTTAGTACCATTAATGAATGAAATATTATATAACTTTATTAAAAATGTAAAGAACGACTCTCAGACAATGTGCGATTGTAGATAATAATGGCGTACCTAATATTTTTTACAGCAGCCAATGGAGCCACTAACTTTAGCTTTCAGCCATTTGAAGCAGGCAATAAAATTTTATAGCAATAATAACCCTCTTTTACTGAAAAAGCAATCCGGTTATTTATTTACTTGTATTGGAAATCACGTGAATTTCAAATCGTATCATGTTCCTTCTAAAATAATATATTCTCAATCGACTTCAAAAAAGGAAGAGGTTCTCAATTCGACGGTTTTTTTTAATGTTACCATATCATTTCTTTCGACTGGATTAACGGATTTTGATGATTCTTCTTTTGTTACTTAAAATCTGGCACTTCCCGTGTGGACATTTTGTAACGTGACTTATAATTATATTGTACGAATACAAAATGATGATATATACCTACGTTAAAATATAGTTACGTTCCTACATGACGTACAAAATTTGTTTACAGCATTTGGTAAATTTATATCGAGGCGTTTAAATCGTCGACCCTACAATTGCAACCTGCCGAGCTTTGAAACTATATCATAATAAAATAATACGAAAATCTTCGACAAGAAAATATGTGTCAACGCTAAACAGTTTTAAGAACACAGCACACAGAACACATCATGCTGTATATAAGAAATGCTCCTTACTCCTCACTTAGTGTTCAGTGAGAAGTATTGTTGTTGACGTCAAGATTAATATCATGAAATGGATACAAAAAATCCACTCACTTCGGCGTACTTTATCACAAAACAAGTGTGTTAACGTTTTTGTTGGAGAGTTTCATTTAAGCGGAAAATTTTAGTTCACAGGAAATATTCGCTTTTTGAGCAATTTAAAATCGGCATCAAACCCTAATGAATATGCAACGACTGACAGAACGAATAAATCTATAAGTAACAAGTTTTCAATAACATTAACTTAGTATGCAGTTTTTTTTACTCCGTTATCGCTTTTATCTATTTATAAAATTCCAAACATAATTATTGTGATAAATGTTTGACGGTATTAACGGTTGAAATATTACAAGTATGTAAGACATATGAAATATTTCAGTTGGTACCTAGAGTAATAAATCCTTGGAAAACAAAGGAACGTTAAATGCTTTCCACAATCACTATATTGAAGTTGATGTTACCATGCGGCGACTAAACAACATTATCTTTGCATTTCTAGTATTTTTTTGCATGAATCTGGTTCTGGATACTTGGCAGCGGTCCTGGCTACTTGCCAGTGATTTTGCTCACTTATTGTCATTTGGGAGAAATACTTGCTAGCGATAAAGCAACTTGAGGTTCTAGGCAAAAAACTTTAAGGCAGTTTATTTGGCAATTAATTTTTTAGTAGAATAAATTTTAATGCAGTAGGTAATTTGTTTGCATTAGGTAATTATAATTAAAGATATTTCAACACACTTTTGAACACAAATTTTAGTAGCCCTCTACTAAAATTTATTAAGGAGCCCTTCGTTGTCTACTGAGGTGTTCTAAGTCTTTAAAAGTCTTTAAAAATTAAAATAATATAGATATAGTTTTTAGATAATATTTGTTTAATTTACGTATTAACTGTATCCGGGAAGTAACAGATGTTACCTTTACCTACACACAACCATATTGGTTTATTTTTCCGCAGAATCTCAATTTCTGCTTATTAAAACTTGTATCCGAAACTCGATGTGCCATTATGGTAACTTCGCTTTTCGTAATATCCCGCGGCTTCAAGGGAGAACAAAATTAAATATCGATTTCCATAGCATTACCTGAGACTTCCAATTCAATAAAATGTTTTAAGATATTTTATATTGTTGATAGAAATAATTTGAAAATGATCCAGACGCGAAAGATTCATTCGCTTATATTGTGTTGGGTGTTATAATTATAATTATTATTGAATAACGTTGAGTAAAAATGTTAGAAAAACGTACTCTTAATTCTATTCTGCGTACGTCAGTTAAGGCCACGTGACATGTTACTTGATTAATAAGATATACTAGCTCTCTGAATGGGTTTGTTTTCTCAATAACTCTCTGTAACAAAGTCCATCAAATACCTACTTGTTACTATTGCAATAAGGCTTTAAGTAGGCTTTTAAATAACTCAAACCTAAATAACCCACGCAAAAATTATCATGTCCTTAACATTTCCGTGTAATGACGAAGAATTTATGATTTATGTTATTTAATAACAGAATTGATTAAAGATTGCTTCTAACAATATTGCTCATTTTGAAACGAAGTATTGAAATTTCCTGTTAATTTACCTTTTTCAAAACTGTGAAATGAAATGACAATCAATTTTCTTTTTAAAAGCCATTCCGTCGCATTATTCAAGTCACAGTCTTGTCTTTTTCCTTAATGTGCGAAATGTAATAATGATTTTTTAATTTAAAACAAAATTCCGTAAACAATCAGTCACATAAATAGTAAATTATAAGTTAAGCATAAAAAAGATTTAATTTCCACACAAAAAATGCAATGACTTACATGCAAAAGTATCGGTTTTAACTCATAAATGCTGTTGCGTGTGACTTGGTTAGTAAAAATAACAAAGTTTCTTCAAAGAACATGTTATTGCCAAGTGTCGTGTTAAGATTGTGGAAATACGGTTATAGAAAAGTGAAAGTATAATCGCTCGTCGCCCTTGGTGAAAATTAAAGTGCATACAAAGTTACGGTTAATTCGTAGATCTTCAGTTGGTATACTAATTATATTTTTTGTTGCTAATAAAACCTAGATCTATCACAAAATAAATCTATATCATTCTTAAGTATTTAAGAGTTTAGTTACGTTGCGAAAGAAACCTTAACCAATTACCATTAAAGGTATTCTACAACGGCATAAGCGACAATGGCCCCATTTACCACTTATAACCTAGAGTTAGAAAGGTGAAAATTGTTTGCGCGTTATTTATGCAACAGGCCGCGTAGCTGACTTTTTCATTGTGACCTAATAGCCATTTGCTCGTAATGAGCTAGTTACGAAAGTATGGTTTTAACCACCTTTGAATAATAGAAGCGCCGTGTCTCTAAAGCTTTGCTGCAATACTGCCATATCTACTGTGTTTATGTGTTTTTTATTATAGAAAATGAAACAAAACAATTTGCTTGTTCAATAGAAGTAGTATTCATAGAAATTCTCTCTTGTTAATCAAATTAGTATCCGTCGATACGTAGGTCCCTATTCTCGTTTTGTCAAGATAATGTCGCATTCGACATAGGTAATCCCGTTATAAACTAAGTTCTACCAATTATAATTATTATTGTCGTTAATGCCAATAGTTAAGGATGTTCGCAGAAACTAATGAGTTTAAATTTGGTTCTCATAAGTATCCATTGTAAAACGACTGCAGAAAATAATACAAATCTACTGCAGAAACAAATTGTCACCAATTGCTACCCTAACCTTTATAAATATCTTGGAGCATTTCTTAGGCTTCCTCGCAGGTGTCGATGTGTTACCTAGAAACTAGGTTATGACAGTTTCTTATTAGTTAAAATATGACCCTTCGTAACGATTCTGCAGTATCAGATTTAATATTTTCCCGTCAATAGTTTTGACAGCTTCCATTCGTCTAGCTGTGAATGAATGATTTAGACGAATGTAGGCGGAGAATCTAGAAGATTTACTTCGATTGGAAGAAATCGATATTTACGTAACTCAGATTCAGTATACTTCATTGGAATATGAGATGGCATTTCAACTATTAATTAAAACTGCTCAAATATTTGAACCTCTCAGAAGAATGTTACTAGCCAAAAATGCGCTGTTCTAGTAATAAGTTTCTTTCTGACGTCAAAATAAATTTAATTTTAAAATTTAGAGACATTACAATTATTGAAAATTTTACTTTTTTTAAATTATTCGCTTTGAGTGAGTTTGAGGCCTAAAACCCATTCCTCGAAAAACGTCTTTCTCTTGAAATTATTAACTTAAACTTTTTGGATAATATAATATATATTATGTAAGTGGCTTTGAAACGAAACCTTTTATCGGCTAAAAACAAATACTGAAAGGTTTTTAAAAATGCAAGTATCGAATTAACATTGCAACGTTTCAAATCCATCCGTTTTTCTAATTCAATACGGAACTCTAAAAACGGAGTTCAATTTCTAGTAAAGTGGAGCGAGCGCTGGCGGTTGACCGATTAATTATTTCGTTTGCTACGAGGAGCTGCTACGATCGTCGCGACTACGGCACGCCAACGACATCGATTGCCGATGCTTGCTTATATAATGTTTATAAACGTGTTAAACGTCTTTTGTTTTATCTTTTATTCAGCGACTAGCTTGCCCTCGCGACTTCTTCCG
>DWAV01001861.1:0-12403 GCA_018231305.1 Noctuana lactifera | reverse complement strand
TGTTTGCTAAATAAAAGCAATACTAAAAACCATTTTTTCTTATCAAATGAATTAATTAATAATTTTTTAAATATTTTTCGTTCAGTTGTCGAATTTGTCTTTCAACTTAAACTCAGTTCGTCATTGTCCTTTGAAAAAAATATACAACTCAATATTGTGCGTAAACTCACGTGTTGGGATCACTTTTTAAAAAAATTAACACAATTTTAGCAATAGTTGCAACAATAATACCAGTACTATTTGGCATCCATTTAAATTGTCACTTTATAAATAAAATCACAATAAATTATTACTGTAATAATGTCACTAAAAATAAATACCCACATGATTAGTCTCCAGCTCGTAACTGTTAAAAACTAGCTCTTAATTCAGCAGAATGAGCACAACAAAAGTAATCCCAAAATTCAAGTATACAGGTACTACTGTTCTAACTGCACAGATGCGCTCGACGACATTACTGTGCGCACTCGGTGGTCTCGGCACGTCACAGCAGGTCACTGAACACACAAACAATAGCACTAACTTAATGGCGCCCTAATGTCCGCCATACTTACGCACCTAATTTTACAATTTCTAAAAATAAAGATCTACAAATACTACCACATGGAATATATATTGTGAATACACATGTAAAGACAAAACGACGTGTTACAAATTCTATAGACACTATATTACGAAAAGTGTACAACATTATTGAATACTCTAAAAGTGCGTTCGAATTCAGAACTTACAACATCCGTTCACACAAAACACAAATATCACATAATGGAACAAAATAAACGTTAAAACATTCCAGAGTAAAGTGACAAAGAAACAAATTATTAATATTGAATCAATTAAAATCATTAAACCAAAAGACATACAAGAAAACACAAGAAGAAAAGTGAATAGTGGCGTCACGAAGTACGAGTGCGTGTAACACGAAACTACGCGCCACAACCGGAGCAGTCTTATAACTATAGCGTCGACGAACATCTTCAATATATTAATATGTAATTGTATAAATTTGATGATATTATTTATATTTCTAGCGGAACCCCTGGGACTCCTGGGGCCCGCCGCGGCGCGCTGCGCCACCACGTGTGTGTTCGAACCTGACACTTACGTGCAATAGATAGCTTTATTAATACATCACTCCAATAAGCTCCTGTTCGTATTCATTATGACGTAACGCTCCACACAACTATCATGAAACTTATAACTAAACAACTAACGTTGTGCTGTCATAATATATAAAAAAAATTTGGGTTGGTGGTAAGAAAAAGTATTTTTACATGTAAATTCCTAAAAAAATTAAGAAAATTTTGTCCAAAAATTTAAAAAAAAAATTGTATTGGCCCACCCCTATCGCTGAGGGAGTAAGAAAAATAGTTTACATCCTATTCTCAGACCTACTGAATGTACACACAAAATTTCATAAAAATCAGTCAGCCGTTTTGGAGGACAAACTCGAACAAATGCAACAAACACTGAGACACGAGAATTTTATATAATAAAAATATTGACGTATAAAGAACGGTACTGAGAGAAATGACAGGAAATGGAAATGCCCCTACACTTGGCACGGCAGCTACCTTCTAACATTATAGTACTGTATATTTATGGTAATATATAAACCAATCAGCTTACAATACGCTTTGTTACGTCACAACAATCTACCAATCGCATAATAACATGCCGCTATGGGCTTATACGCGACATACGACAAATAACTGACAAGACAAGTACTTCTTTCTTATCTCTTATTTTACCATACAAATACATTGACTGATTCCAAAAGGTACAATTTTGAAAATAAGTGCCCTGATTGAGCTAAAACTATTTTATTGTGCGAGACAAACAAAATTCAAGCTTATGCACATCTTCGTAATCAACAACAAAGCTCGAGTTGAACTGCACACAGGCAAAACATAGTTCAAAAACTCACATTTTCTATAAAGTGTACAGGATTCGTACATCAGTAACGGTCGAGACACATTGATCGACGGCCTTTCACATTATGCCGATGTTGTTCAGTTTACTTAATTCGAGCGCTCGCGCTTCGTGTCAGTGTGCCGCCGGAGCGCGGTCGCCGCGTCGATGCGAGAGGATGCGTACGTCGTTCCATACTTGCGGCCTTTTGTATGGACAAACCGACGACCGCCGCCGGGCAATGTGTCTCGACCCTAATTGCGACGTAGCGTTTTAACATAATGATACGCTAAACTTACAATAATGTCCTATCGAAGGAACGCTTACACAAACTTGTAGTCCTCCACGTAAAGCATACACATCTGATCGCTCATGAGCCTGAAACAAAAGGAAATATCACAACGTAATAACAGGCTGTTCAATGTGAGGCAGAAAAATATATATAAAAAAGCGTGTAGGCCACCTGATGCTCAGTGGTCACTGCAACACATTTTATTTTTTGACACACCAAATCAATATGAATCACGCGAGAAAAGAACACGATATGCCCCTACACACTTTAAGTACGGAAACGAGCGTGGCAACTTCATTATAGTAATAAGATAGGTCGAAAAGAAAATACAGGATATTTAGCAATCAGCATCAATAGTCGGGCACTTCCTCTAGTAGCATCTTGTTCATATCAGTGACGTAAATAGTGACTTACGCGTGCATGTAGCAAGTGTCGCGGGAGCGCCGCCGTCAGCTGCGGAGCGCGCGGCGCGTGCGGCTCGCTGCGCCTGCAGACCATGCACAACATTTCATTATAATATATTGTTAGCAATCAGTAGCGAAACATAATATTATTTAAAAGTGCATAACGCTAACTTACAAAAACACAGCAGCCTACGGACACTACTGAGCCAACTCACCGTGCGGCGGCGCGGCGGCGGCGCGGCGCGTGCGGGGGCCGGGGGGCGCGCGCGGGGAGGCGGCGCCGGTGCGCGCCTTCTTAGCGGACTGCTTCTTTATTTCTGTACAAAACAAACATTTTTTATAGACTGGCTTACGTGATACGTTTAGGCGTTTTAATTCAGATTTTGGGACAATAAGTTATTATAATATTGAATGACCTACCTTTGGCATCAGATATCTCTAGATTAGTTCTCTTTTTCCGGCCGCCATCTTGTGCGGCTTCCGCAACTGCTGCTGCCTGCTAACATATTACAATGCATATATAAAAAAAAAAAATATATGTCGTCGAAATTATAACTCACTTTTAGTTTACAAATGTCATTTACAGATATTTTTATCTATTTTAACAGGACAAATCAGTCTCTAAACTGACCACTGAAAATGCTTTTGATTGAACTAGCTGTGGTGGTATTTTAGTTATTTCTCAAAAACTATACTACGTATTAACAGTAACATTAAATCTGTTCTGTTAAGTGTCAATAACTATAATTAAGTACGAAAAAAAACTCAAGAATTTAAGCAAATTTTGCAAAGTAGCCCTTAATACATAATAAACCAATTATTTACCTTTTTCTCTGTCTCTGTTTTGTCTTCCCCGTCTCGCGCGGTCTTCCTTGTTCGCTTACTGATCTTAACAGTATCATGTTCCTGTTTGCTGCTGGCAGTCCCCGCGTCACCGCCGCCACGCTTAGCGTCACCCTTAACAACCTCCTTCCCTGCTTTTTTCACCTGTTTTTCTGTATTTAATGTTCTATTGCTTCGAGTTTGTTTGGTTATCTTCTCTGTTTCTTTTGGAATGTCTTCTGGTTCAGTATATTTTCTCTTACGACCTCGACCGGTACTACTAGGTTCAGGGGCAGTTTTATTAACTTTGGTTTTATTAGTTTTTTTGTTACTTACAGGAGAAATTGCTAGTGTTTTTCGACTTCTGCCAGTCGTTTTTGGTATAGATTCTTCTTGAATGTTACGTCCTTTAGCGACAGTATTTGTAGCGACCGTTGCTATAGTGTAGTCAGCCTTAGCCCGTCGACCGCGCCTCGGTGGTTCAGATTCTACAATTGCTTGGGAGTCAATATTTATTCCTCGCGATCTGACAGACTTGGACTCTTGCATTGCGTTATTTTCAGTAGTTTTGCGCGTTTTTTTAGTTTGTGCGTTTTTATTTTCCTTCGGGTTTCCACTTTGTGCCATTTCAGTTTTACCAGCCTTACGCGTTCTTCTTGTTTCTACTATAAATATTGATACATCAATTTCTGTGTTACTGGTACCTTTGGGTTCAGCTTTCGTTTTACGAGTGTTCCTCGCAGGTTCTATAGCAACTTGAGTTTTTTTATGCGATTCGGCTACAGTTTTACGTTTCCCTTTTTGTATTTGTGGATGTTCAATTTCTAAACTTTCTGTCTTTTCTTTAACATCTTTTGTTCGTCTCGTAACTCGCGGCTTTATTTGTGGCGATGGTTTTACAACAATGAGACTTGTTCGACTTACTTTAGCCCTAGTATTTCTCTTTGGAGTAGCTGTTTTTACTTCTGAACTAACTTGTGACTTTTGTCCTCTTGTTGATCTAGTTTTTCTTGGACTTGCTTTAATTATTTCTTGTTTTTCTTCCTCATTAACTTTGCCTCCACGTGTTACTCTAGGACGAAGCTTAGGGCTGAGTACTGGTGCTTTCTTAGTAATAACGAGTGACGATCGACGTTTCCTGGTATTGAGGACTTCTTGGTTTTCATTGATTGACTTTCTTCCTCTTAGCACTTTTCCCTTCAATATGTTTGGTGCTGCTTTACTGGAGCGTGTTCTTTTAGGTGGATTCATTATTTCTTCAAGCGTCTCAACTATCTCCTTGTTTTTAGGAGATTGTTTGTTTTTAGGAGACAACTGTGCCTGCGGTGGGGTCCTGTAAATGTTTAAATATATTAGTACACCAAGTCTCATTCTAAAAAACTAATTACTAAATCGAAATGTTACATAACACTTACCTTATTATAGTGACGTCTGATGTTTTGTTGGCAGAGGCTATAGGCGACATTCGGCCGATCTCTGACGCATTCATAGTAATATTCACACGGCCCTTAACAGGAGTTGAATGTACCACTGCCCTCTTCTTAATGGGTAATTTGTTAGATTTAGTAAGTGTTGTATTGGTCGTGTTTATCGATGCGTTGACGAAAGACCTCTTTTTAATAGGCAAAGTGTGGGCGCTATATAGTTCTGACGCAGATTTCTTTTGCGACGATATGTCACTTGGCTCGTTCCGGAGCATGGAACTGTTTCGTGTTCTACTGACAATCACTGGACTATTGCCTTCGACTGTGTTGGTAGTTAAAATCTGCAGTTCGCGTGGCAATATCGTTTTTGAAACGTTCTTTGACTTAATTGGAGTAATTTTATTACCCTTTGAAGTAGAAGCCTCTGAACCAATATCCTTTTGTGCTCTATTCTTCAACTCATTTTCGAGCCATTCCTGAACATTATTCGTGATTTGACTAATGGAGTCGTGTAACGATTTGGATCCTAACTTCTTGTTTTTCCTCTTCACAACTCTGTCTGTAGTAAAGCTTTTTGCTCTTATGTAGGTAGCCCTGATAGGGGCGCGTCCCATCAACTGATCGAATGAACTGTCAAAGTGGCCTGACTCGTGGAACAATTGTTCAACACCACTCACATCACTGAGGTCGTTAATTTGCGTTTGCCGTCTAAATATTTGTTTAACACCTCTTACGTCAGTCAAATCGTTTTTCGGTGAATTACGTGTTTCTCTAAATAGACTCCTTACGCCTCTCATATCATCTAACTCGTTTCTTGGGCTCTTACGTTTATTCGTCTCGGGCTGAAATAGAGCTTTTACTCCCGACACACATCGTAAGTCATTTTTCGGTGAGGCAGCAAATAAGTCCTTAACCCTGACATCACTCAAGCGATTGCGAGGCGATTTTCTGGTGCTTGGCGTACGTAATAATCCTTTAACACCTTTTACATTCCGTAAATCGTTATTTGGGGTGCTCTTCTGAAATAGACGTTTAATGCCAGACATATTTGGACTGTTACTGGGAGTGTTCAGAGGGCTCACGAAAACACCAGGTGTAAATGCTTCAGTGTGATCCATAGTGGAAGTGCCTGGAGTTTCCGCAATAGCTATCGCAGACCGAGTAAGTCTCGTAGGCCGCTCGTCCTCATCTTCGAACAAGTGCTTTCTAGAAAATTCTGTCATACTTTGCGACAATTTTCTCTTAACTGGACTGTTAAACAGCTGTTTTACAAAATCAGATTCGTCGAGGTTGTCAATTAAGGAGCGTTTCGACTTAGGCTTCTTGGCCGTCGAGTGCTTATTTTTAACACCTTCTGGCACAAGTTTGACAGCGCTCGTAGGTGTTGCAACTCCCTCGGTACTTTGTGCGTCATCTCCGGGTCCATCGAAGTTCACCGAAATAACTCTGCCCCGCAAAGATCTTTCTATATTCATTGATTTCGACTTCCAGCTACTTTTAGGCTCTGAACGTAAAGCGCCAATTGTTTTTCTCTTCAAATTTCTCTTACTGGGTGACTTGAGCGCATTTTGAGTAGCATCCAACAAACTTTGAATATCCAGTACCGGAGTACTGGCTTCTATGGGGCTATGGCGATTCTCTGGCGTGTGCAAACCTAGGGACGAATGACTGTCCGATTTCGATGAAGGTGTTTCATTTAGAGATATATTTTTCCGAACCAACGAACCAGATTTACAGAGTTTCTTAGAAGATTTAGGGGAGGAGTCCTCTTCCTCTCCCTCAGCTACGTGTAGATCGCTGTCGTTGATTCGCGACCGGCTCTTTGAAGCTCGCGATATTCTAGTGCTATTAAATGTTATAGCCTTAGTGGCGTCTTCCGTATTCTCGGGAGTGGTTACAGTATCTGACGTAAACGACTTCCTTATTGTAGCGACCACTAGAGCTCGGCTCGTTATATGGCTCGTGGACGACTGCATTTCAAATACAGCGGTGGAATTCCCTCTAGAGTAAGGAGTACTGGACCCAAGCAAAGGAGTTTCATACGCTTCGTGACTACTGACGGAACCCGCCGAGTTGTACACGGACCCCGATTTGTTCGAATAGGAATCGTCATCAATAGACATGAGATCCACTATCGAGTATGACTCTAAATTATTTCGACTCTCTCCCGGTGAAGGATTCAGGCTTTTTGTAGCATTACGGGAGTAAGATGAAACGCCAGCGATATCAGAAACTTCTAGGGCTTTTTTAATCATATTGATGCCTCGTGGTGACTTGGTCACCTGTGGAGATGCAGTGCGACCAGATCTTCTTTCCAATTTAGGATATTCTGTGAAGGTCCTTCCTATGGACCTCTCGAGCATGCGGTCGCTTCGACTGCTCATAGAGGCTCGCGCTCGCGGTGAATTGTCATTAGAAGTGTCAGAGTAATGCAAAGTGTTCTCCGTGTTAGAGATATCGCTGACATTCTGAGGTGTCTCGTTAACTAACATGACGTCAGAGGAGCGATTTTGAATTGTATTTTCAAGATTACTCAGATCAAACTTAATAGATTCTGTCTTTCTATGGCTCTTCTTAGCCATCGGGTCCTTCAGAGCTGATTTCTTTGGGCTCGGCAAGAGAGGTGAAACTATGGAACTCTTATTGCCAGATTGTTGGGTGACATTACTTCCTCTTAAGCTTGTACTTTCAGAATCTGTGATTTCTATTATTGAATCCTATAAAGAAAAATTTGTGAAGTTATTTAAACATGTTTCGTTTACAAAAAGAAAAAGGCTAAAGCTAACAATATATTGGACTCCTATATATAGAATAAACTACCTATATATTATAATTTATAACACATTGGAGGAATAGATATATAGACATAGTATATACATCATACTATGTATATCTGTCAGTACAATGAGTTGTTGTTAACCCTTAAACTTAATAGTAGTAAATAGTAATCTATTTATATATATGCCTATTTTTTTTTATAAAATTTTCGGCAGCATTTCATATTTACAAGTAAAGTATTTATTACTTACATATTTGCTGCTAGACGATTGATTTTGACTGATGGAACTGCTTCTTTTAGGAGTAGCTTTAGGAGTCTGCCTTGCACTGGACCTTTTCAGGGACTGTTTATGCGCCTTTCGAACTGGACTGGGTTTCTTGACGACAAACGATGGTCCCTTATTCCCTTGCTGTGGACTCGGCTGCTTAGACTTCGGCGTATGACGAGTCATCAACATTATGGCCGCTTGTTTAGTAGAATCTATCAATGGATGCCAAATATCGTTTGTGAGAAACTTGAGATAGTTTAGACCCTTCATTATAAACCTTATAATATAACATAATTAGAGCAACAAACACATTAAATTAATTTTACACAATAAATCACGTATCTAACAATTGTTAATATTATATAAACAATTTCGTTCAAATATTCGTTTGCCGTTTCGTGTTTCGTTCAAGATTGTCGGATTCACATTGAACTTAAGCGATTACCTTTTCGTCACTGCACTGTACACTGTACACTGTACACTGTACACCGTAGATAAAATTGGAAACCGGTTTAAAACAAACAACTGTTACTATTTAATTGAGTTTCATAATAGAGAAAGTGTTACTTCATTTCAAAAAATATATGAATTCTTTGTAACTCAATGTTGCAATATTATGTACATTTACAGGTATGTACATAAAGTCTTGTAATTAAAATATTGCATTTTAAAACACACATAAGTGCAACGCAGTGGCCCATGCTGCATGGGCCACGCACCAAATTTACCAGCAGTGTTATACTGAATCGATATCTCTTCATTTGCATGAATACGAACATTGTAAGGAAGGACAAGTGTGAGCTAGAATGACATTTTCTGCTTGTACAGCTACAAAGTGTAAACTCTAAATCTATAGGTACTCAACTTTTTGGATTATTCAGTGGCATCCATCATGCATGCCTATTCTAACAGAACACTTACCGATTTTCAAAGGCGCCTGTATCTTTGTGACTCTCATCTTGTGCGCGCTCTGCGCCTTCTTCAACACGACCATACGCAGCGGCGTGCTTTTCTTCGCGGAAGCAACCTTCCTCAAATTCCTGAACGGCGTCAACGTTTTATCCGGCGAGTTTTCCGGCGTTTTCGCTGGTGTGTTTACGGGCGATTTGTCTGTCGCTTTGGCCGGTGCGCTCTCCGGCGTTTTTCTAGGCGTCCTCTCGCGTGTTTTTACTGATGACTCGTTGGGCGTTTTTGCGGGTGATTTGACTGGCGTTTGTGGTCTAATGCTCTTCCGTGGACTTGATTTTCTCGATTCAATCCAGAGTGTAGCTTTGGTGGGATTGGACAGCTTGGCGAGCGTGGTCCGCGGGCTGCTCACTTTGCGTCGTGTCTTGTCACTGTTGGATTCAGCTGCTTCTGTGAAGCTACTGACATTCCTCGATGTCCTCAGCCGCTTGTTAGGAGGCAGACTCGAGGTTGAATCTGCAATCAATTTATAATTGCATTAGACACATGAAAAGGACACATAAAGCTTCGTATGTTAAGAGTTGTGATACTCACCACTTAAGTCACTCGTATCTCTTCTCTGTGGTTGCACTATTGCTACTTGCCGGCCGCTTGTGGTTGCTATAATATATACGAAACAAGGCTATTACTACAAAAAATTATCATAATCCTTAACCTCCTAACATGTCTCCCCAACAACTACACAAATATACAAAGGTATTTCTATGCTGGACCATATGTATTACTTTTAATTGTATACATTTCTTCTCATTTCATGTTTCTTCATAAGTGAACAATTTTCAAATGGTGTGTAAATATGTAATGGGAGGCCACAGACCCGGCATGGAGGCTCTGTGCGACGACACGATGACGTCCTGCGGCGGTGGCACGCTGACGCGGCGCGGCGCGCGCGCGCGGCCCACGCGCCGCTGTAGTGCTGCCAATGCGAACACATTACAATAAACACATTTGAATAAAACATCCGTTAACACCGTACATCAAGCAAGAAACTCAAAATCCAATGTAATCCAATAGGAATTGGATTATATGAACCTCTTCGTCACTGGTGTTATGATAGATTCTAAATGGAACTGTGTGCAGACCTGTGTGTGGGGCGAGCGGGCGGCGGCGCGCGGGGTCGTCGTACTCCCAGCGCAGCTGGCGGCCGCCCAGCGCCAGCACGTCGCCGTGCCGCAGCGCCGCCACACTCACGCGCAACCCGTTCACTAGCGTCTCGCGCTCTGACACCGACCTGACTACCGTCTGATGACAAACAAAATTCATCACCACTGTCTTATCAATACTCATAATAACAAACAACGCCTCACCCTCGCAATGTATCCCACACTAGGTAGCCCTGTGTCGTAGGACACATGCAAAGACAATCACACACACATCTAGAATAGGAACAGAAATCTAAATTCATCATTAATATTTTTGCTCCACCGGGAATTGAACCCTTTGAATGGCAAACAGGTATGGTAACCTCTACACCACACATGTTGTCTAATACAAATATACACAGATAATCAATAATTTAAAGTTTAAGTTTAGGGCAGCACCCACCTGCATGGTATGCACAACAACAGTAGCATGGTGGGGACTGACAGTGGGCAGCATGATGCGGATATCGCAGGCGGGATCGGAGCCCAGCGTGGCAAGCCCCTCAGCCAGCCGGTACTGCTTCATGTCCCGCCCCGCCCGGTCCATCACCACCAGACGACCTCCTGACATGTCTGCTTATAAACAACAATATACCTACATCAATATCTGCCAACTTGTGACACACAAGGTACACGGTAAAAAATACTGTAAAGCTTCTTTAAATTTTAAATTTATTGTAATACATGGTTCTCATTTAATAACTATAAATAAAATTAATAGACGTATTCAACGACACGAAACTCTAGCTCTACTACTAAATAAAAAATTTGTAATGCAGAATTAAAACTAAAACAACATAAAATTATAAATACACAGTAATATTATGTTATGAACAAAAAAGTTACTAAATATACGGTACCTTTGATTTTACCTCACATCTACCTACTAGTACTACCACAAATCCACTACATTAATTTAAAAGGAAACTAGTTATCAAATCCAGAAAGTGAATAAATACGGCGATATCCTTTTCCCGCCACTGCCGCAGTTTATTAGTTCAGCTACATTTTTGTCAAAACTACATTTAAAAATTAAATCTAATTTATCCCAACATATTATGTAAATCAATGTAGGTATTCAATTTTATATCAAATAATATTAACAGATGACGACATACAAACAGGTACTAGGATAATAATATGATGCGTCCCATCACTCCCATCCAAAATGGTCATCATACACAAACAAACAATAACTCACCTATGTCAAAAAGTTGCCTCCAATCTTAGAAATATCCACAACATAATAACAACGAAAACAAGAAAACTTTTTAAATATTACTAGTTTTCTATCGACTAATGTCTAAGAACACGCACAATATCGATCAGAACCGACAGTAAGAATTAATTTCGCCACGCGCGCATCACATACAAAATTAATGGCGTCGGTTCAATAAAAATTGTCATGTCAAATTAAATTAAATTCAAGGGACAAACAAAAAAACACAGACTGCTTAGAAATATGTACCCACAGATTACTTAGATGTACTTACTACGTACAAAGAAAAATAGACGGTGCCTCTTTCGTAGATAGCACAGACTCAGAAGATATTGTAAGATTGTTGATAGACAGCGTAGATACAAAGGATAATAATAGATGTTAAAAATAGAGTATTGAAAATAGCGTAAACAGTCTCTTAAAAGATGAATAATTATCTATATATGACTTTTTGGATGTGTGTTCACCGTAGATAGAGAATAGATAATATCTGTCATAAATATTACACTATAACTATGTTTACTGTCTATGGTGTTGAAACGCGGATAAAAAAACTACCAGCGAAAAAAAGCGCCGACATACTCGAAAAAGCTTTAGTTAGAGCAAACGTGGGCTAACCTTCTAAATTCTAAATAAGAAAATAAATGCATTTATATTATAATATATTATGTACATTTATGTTTCGAGTTGGTTTAGTAGTGTAATAAAAGCTAATAAGCCACAGACTCAGATAGTTTAGTCTATATATACAAAAGTACTTTGTGAGTTTAGTATTCTGTCATTAGTGGCCACAGAGTACCAACCAAGGATATATATATATTTCTTTTCAAGAATATATTATATACATATGTAGTTTTATAGTTTATTTAATTTTATTAAATATTATACGATACGTACACACGATCACAGACTATATAAAATGTACTACGTACTATAATAGTTATATACAATACTATATCTATACTATACTTATATGTCATAAATTATAATAAAGACGAAAGATTTGATTTGTTTGTATTGAATAGGCTGGGTCCGAAACTACTGGACGGATTTGAAAAATTATTTTTCTATTATGATAGCTACATTCATGGGGAAGGTTATAAGACTTATAGGGTATCAAGCATTACGCTACTATTCTTAACGCGGGTGAAACCGCGTGGCACAGCTAGCTAGTAA
>DWAV01001860.1:0-12406 GCA_018231305.1 Noctuana lactifera | reverse complement strand
CGTCAGTCCTAGGAAATACGATAACAGTTACAGATATTTATTTTTATTGTTCTATCTTCAATACAAAATATATACCTACCTACCTACAATAAGCTTAGCAATAAGCGTATTTCTAAATAACAAAGAAATAGGTACTTTTGAGTTGTTACCATACTTATCTCAAAACTGTCCCGGAAATTAAGTTTTAACAAATATTTTTTCTCGGAAAACTTGTCTGTCTTCTTTACGTTTTTCCATCGAACTTTCTTCATCGAAAATAATGTTTTCCTTGACTTTATTTTTTTTTTAAATATCACTTTGAGACTCCGCGTAGCTACTTCTACGTACTTTTTACTGTTCCATTGATTTCTGCCTTTCGTTATCTAATAAAAGGTGTGTATTTCCCTTCAGAAATGTTTATCTATATCATACCTTTAAACGAGCAATTCTTGTTTATAATATATTATTATGTCGTGGAATATTGTTACCTATATCACCGCTCAGCCATCGCCAACGCCGATATTTTTATATATACTTACCTTGGAAACGCCTCCAACAATTTTCGTGAAATTAAGCATGTGAGGGTCTCGGGGCGATAAATCGATCTAGTTTCACTTTAGAAAACGTCGTTTTATCCGTATTTTCAGGCAATGAGAAACTGCTACCAGAAAGCAGTTAATTGCTAACTACTCGCCAATAAATGTCAGGAAGAGACTATATTATAATAAAATATATAAATTATTTTTTATTAAGTATATGTAAAATATTATTCATATTTCAACAGTATGAACGTAATTCTAAATTTAAAAATCTTTTATAAATTAATAATTCCCGGGTCCCGGTTTCCATACCCGGCGGGGTAGAAATTTAAATGATGAATTTAGATTTCTGTTACGGTCTGGGTGTTTGTGTATTTGTCTTTGTATGTGTCCATGGTACCCACGACACAGGGAATCCTAATGTGGGGCTGTGAATGTAAAGCGTTGAAGCGAAGCTTTATTTCCAAAAACCTCGAATTACCAAAAAATATTATTCAGGTAGGTACTACTTAAGTATTTGTTATTAACTTAATGAACGAAAGTCGCAGAACTGAGAAAGTCGTTAGTAGACCTAAATTAATGTCAATTGAGTGTCTGAGAGCGTGATTAAATTATTTGATTTGATTATTAGGTACGTTATTTCAAAAGTTATCAAATGAATGGTATGTGAGAATGGTACGTTAAACTTGGGTTTCTAGTAGAAATTAAGGTTGTAGGGTAAAAATCTAAGAATGGAACCCTTCATATGGCGGACTGGCATATGGCTCATCAAAATATAATATATCTTCTAGGAATGCGTCATCGTTGAACGAATTGTTTGACTTCAAGTCCGCCAATTTTTTAAGAAGACTGAGCTGTGGTTCTTAAAATTTTGTGCCTAATTTTGGCTTTTCTTTTATAAAGAAATGGCTTTCTTTATTCGAAGTAAACAATACGACCGCATTCAGCCGCTTAGGGCCTCATCACACTAGCGGATTGCGAAAATTTTCGAAGCTGTACCTACTTTCGCTGTACATTCGCGGTGTATTCGTTGTGGATCTGCAGCGTGTTCGATGTTAGTGTGTTAGGGCCTTTAGTGGAAATTTGAATAATTATTTAAAAGGGTAAAGGTTAAAATAAATACAAAGATATTTAAAATTTAATATTTTTAATAAGAAGAAAAAAGTATTTAACATTCATTATAATATTATATTTTTTTCAAACGTTTGTTAGAAAATTTGCCGCATTTAAGGCAATTACAAAGAAGTCACAAAGCTATATTTTAATTTATAAACTATCAATCTAACATCTTATCAATCACTTTCTTAAAATTACGGTAACGTTCAAATAATTATTTTAATGACAATAGAACAAAGTAATGATGGCTACGAACCAATGTACTGGATAGAATGATAACCTAAGCCAAGTTCATGGTTATGGGAGTAAAATCTTATTTCATCTTCTCGTTAGTAATAGATCATTTTTTTAATTTTGGCCTCACTACGAATACGATGACAGGGTGAGGTTTCCGTTTTGCGGGCATATATTTTCCCATTCGATACAAAAACGTGACGAATACCTAACTCCACCGCATTATTTAGAGCCTTAATGAGTATCATCCTACTCATGTGAGTGAGGTGTTCGCTGATGTAAAGAGGTTCTGGCCAGCCATTAAGTCGTAGAGGAGAAGGTCCTGCCAAGTTCACGATGCGATCGCGATGTCGGCGCAGATACATGTGCACCACCAAGATCTTGGCGGGCTGGCTGATAGGATGAAGCCGCTGAACACGATAGGACTGAATTATCTCAAATTTTTTTATTGTAGCTACTTCAATCTGAACCTCCAGAACTTCAGATAGTATTTTGACAATGTCTTGAATATTTTTCACAGCATCGTCCGGAAATCCCACTATCTCGAAACATTTTGACAAAAATCTCTGGTCATTTTTATTAATTTTGGCATATAGCTTGTCCTGGAGTTTTTCAGACGACAGCATCAGTTTATCGGCCGTGATGAGTAGATCGTTTATTTGCGAATCATTCTTGCTCTCAGATCTTAGATCCTTCAATTTGTTCTTGTAAACATACATCTGCATTTCAATATCCCTTGCTTCCATCGCAATGGCCGATAACTGATCGTTCTTCATCGTAGAGGCTTCAAATACCCAAAACAAAATGAAATATTTTTATTGTTATTCAATATAGAAAAACGATGGACATTGTTAGACTGTTTATTATGTAGGTACATGGTAACGTGAGTACGTTGAGGGACCACACTTTGCAAATATTACCAATCGAAAAGTTTCCTATGAACATTTCTATGAAATTGAACAAATTCAATTTCCATTGTACCTAATTACGTATAAAATCAAAAAAGTAAGGGAAGGGGGGGCACCACAGCTGCCCTCATAACCCACCGGTTGGGGACGGTTTGAGGATGGACGTGGATGTCCATGGATTGGAGTGACTACTTAATCTGGTGGCATGCATGCCTGTTCGCTACTCATAAACGATAAAAAAATATCCGGCTATATTATGTACAATACCTACTGCCGACGGGACTTTATTTTTCAATTTTATTTTATTCTGAACGCAAACTGTCATGTTTATACATCACAAATTACAATCTCGATTTTTTTTTCATTTATTTATAACATAAATTACACATTCTGGGTTTAAATAGTTTAACTAGCAAAAAACCGCGACGTTTGTCCGCAAGTAAAAGTCTCGTCAAGATCTTAACAAACATTCACAAATAAAAACAATTGAGTTATTTTCATTTCTAACTTCAACCTCCCTAAAGTTGAATTAGGTAGACAATTAATTTAATAAATTTAATATAGGATTACAGACTTTGAGTGCCAATGTTGTTTAGTTGCATAAAACTTCATTTTCCTAAAAGAAACTTTACGAGTAGCAACCGATAATTCAATTTCATAATCGTTTGCATTTAAAAAAATAATTGGCAATTTATTAATAAAATCAACACTCCATTCTATTCACTCCTATTTCTAAAAAATAAAACTTGAAAAATAATGTAATGGGCTTACGAGGAAGACTAAAATAGGTTATTTTTAGATGTAGGACAGCCATTGTACGAGTTAATTATTCCACATGTACAAAAGTCACATACAGGATAATCTAATACGCCATCTTTGTAGGTAATCGTAGGTGTACCTGCGGTATATTTTGCGACGAACACAAAAAAATTTAATATTTATATTTTTAAATATACCAAAAAAAATTCCAAACAAATTACTATAATTATAATCACCATAACATAATAAGTTTAATAACATATTCCTCATTACAAAATAAATATCTTTAGCAATATTTGAAACATAATTTGACTTCACTTCCACTTTAGTTTGAGTATAAATTTTTTGGGAAAATAAAAAATATTAAAAATTTACTTGCAAACTTTCCGTGATCAAAATAATATGTACGGTAATTAAAATCACAAAAACTTATGAGCTTACCTTTGAATTTATTAGGTGCGTATTGAAGTTCAACCCTTCTTGTAATTTAACTTGTGAATAAAACAGACGAAGCTGACAGACTTAGTACCGATCCCTATGAAGGTAAAACTGTTAATGATCTGAAATTATACTTCTTACGATATCCAGATATTTATCGACCGATCGTAAAGCCTCGTTCTATTGCTCGTAGTCCAGTCTAACACATTGATATTATGGGACCGATTAACCGACTTCCAAATAAGATGGTTTCGAATACGGCTTTTAAAATATTTCAGATTATCCATTAGTTTCGGATAATTTCGGTTACGGATATTAGATATCTAAGGAATTTTAACAGTTAATTAAATCAAATAGGTAAAAATTTGACTTTATTTTTAGGTTTTCATTATTTTGGTATTACATTCTGTCACATAAGTAATATACTTGTATTTAAACGATATTTTTTTTATATAATATACTAGTTGACACTGCGAACTTCGTACCGCATATAACATAAAAAACTAAGGCGTGGACCACCCTTAACATTTAGGGGTATGAAAAATGGATGTTGGCCGATTCTCAGGCCTAACAAATATGCACACAAAATTTCATGAGAATCGGTCAAGCCGTTTCGGAGGAGTACGGTAACTAACATTGTGACATGGAAATTTTATATATTAGATATAATCTGTATCTCGGAAACGGCTAAAATGATATTCATGAAATTTTGTATGCAGGGGGTTTTGGGGGCAATAAATCGATTTCGGTAGGTTCCATTTTTAGAAAATCGTTTTATTCGTGTTTTTAGGCAATGAATATAATATGCTAAAATATCCATGGTGTGCCGCCCATTTGATGTCATGTCAGATAAAAAGGCGTCAATTCCATTCTTTCGATTTACCTAAAAAAAAATACAAAATTGTTAAAGCTAACTAACTCAATTTTAAGTGTTACCGTAACGTAAAAACAACATGGTGTTGTTTCATTTAGACTCCACCCCTATCCGATTTTATCCGATATTTTTATATCGGATTCGGTTTCGGTTACGAAGCTCCTTGACATCCCTGATTTTAAGATTGGTTAGGAGGTATTTTGTAGGTACGCCTTTACTGAACTATTTCATGAAATTGATGAAGTTTTTGTTCATTATTCTTATAACATATAACGCTACTGTGTTATAATAAATGTACCTACATATCTGCTATACAGTGAAGATTTCGTTTTTTACTCTTATCACCGACCTCAAAAAGGATGAAGAGGGATTCAATATTAGGATGTATATCATTTATTTATGTACTCGTATGGTCACCGATGTCTTCGTTTGTAGACCAATTTCTTTAATTTTTTTTTATTTTAATAAAACAGGAAATTCTTAATTCTTAATGTTTTCATTTGTAGGTATGGTGTATTCTTTAGGTACTATGTGTAGACGACAGAATAAATTTTTTGTTATAGTATACTTTTAAGAAGATATTGTTAATGGTAGCTGTCAGGGTCTTTTGATACTATTGTTTTTTGCATACATGCATATTTTTCGGTGCATATTATCTTATTATTTTTATCTTATTTTGATCTTGTTTCCAATAAATCCTACACTTTGTCCTTTACAGCATGTATGTACTCGTATGTACACCGAAAGCAAATAGTAAACCAATCTGAAACGATTTTCGTGATTTTTTTCATGCTTTAAAAGGAGAATCCCTTAGAGTTTAAGCAACATTTTATTCAAATACCTATTTTTCAAAATTCTCGTAAGCTCTTAGTCTCTTAGTTTCCTCTATTAGTAATTAAATACGAGCAGAAATAAAGCGCTGTTAAAAAAATTGCTTTTGCCAATCTCTTTACACTGAATGGGGACGGGATCACAGTAGGGGTAGGTACTACGCTGTTTTCTGATATGCACGATATTACTAAAGGCAATGCATTTAGCGCATTTATCGGTAGCTCCGAAAAGCCAATAAATAGTGGTTCAAATACCGTAAGTACTATGTTGAATGTGTTAAATTATGTGGCTGTATTGTATTGTGGTCAGTTATGTTGTGTTGTACGATGTATCTACCAGAACGTATAGTTACTTGACAATCGAATAAAAAATTAAAACTAATAACGGTTCCATAATAAAACCACTCAAAGAATGATGAAACCAGAAAAACGTAAGTGCCTTCTACTAAGTACTAAGCACGACGCATGCTCCCTAAGGATACATTGTCAAGTAAAGTTGTATTACTCGTACCTACTAGCGACCCGCCCCGGCTTCGCACGGGTGCAATGCTTAACTAAATAAACTGTGAACGTTTATACATATAAACCTTCCTCTTCAATCACTCTAACTACTTATTAAAAAAACCGCATCAAAATCTGTTGCGTACTTTTAAAGATTTAAGCATACCTACATAGGGATATAGGGACAGAGAAAGAGCATTGAAATAAAACAATAAGTACTGCGTTTTAAATTTATTTAATATCCATCAAAAACACTTTATTCTTACAGTCACATAGAGACGAAAGATTTCAAAACATTTAAAGATATCGAATACATAAATTCTTAATACATTTATTCATAACATTTAACAATACATTTAGATTTGACACAAATGCCTACATGTAAAGTCACATAAAATATGGGTTTCACTACTCTCAACATTAAATAGATTTTCACTACTTTTGACAACACATAAATTATGTAAATAACACCTAAGGTGACCAACGAGGAACAAGTTGATAAAGTCGAATGATAAAACCTGAACAATATAGACTATTATAACAAGCTCACAATGAAAATTAATATACTTACGAGTAGATTGAAAGGATAGTTGACTATAATATAGTCAATTGAGATACTATTTATCAATGCTTTCGTAGTTCATATAATTATGAGCAACACAAACTATTATGTAATAAGCTTTTGTGCAAATTTTAAGTTTAATAAAAATTAAAATTGATCCATTCGTTGAATGTCGGCATCCGACCTTATTTGAATGGCGGGGGATGTTTCTGTTTTTCGCATGAAAATGCGCCCGTCATCGACCCATACTTTGAAAATATTCAGGCTAGAGGCCCGATATTTTGTCTTCTTTAGGATCATCTTGTTCATGCGAGTCAGGTGGTCCCTTATAAAAAGGGGATCCTCAGCGTCGTTTAGGAGAAGAGCTCTGGATCCTGACAACTCCATGATACGGTCTCGGTAGCACCGCTCAGTCATATGAACTGCAGTCACCTTCGGAGACTTGGACTGCGTTTGAGCTCCTGGTTCCGGATCTAAAGTTTCAAAGCCAGCTATGGTTGCTTCTGGGACCGGCTGCTTTAAAATATTTGTTAACAGTTCGGCAAGATCATGCGTGTTTTCGACGGCACCGTCAGGTATTCCGACGATCTCAAACGAATTCAATAAAACTGATTGCTTCAGTTCATTCATTTTTATTCTTACCGACTCTTGCAAGTCCTCTGACCTATGTCTGATCTCCCTTAAATCATATATGTGTGCGTTCACGCTCGGATCGTTTGTACTTCTAGCCATGTTTTCAAACACCCCACTTATCTCAAGGACTCGCATATCTAAATTGATGGCTTCTTGAGCCAACGACGTCAATTCATCCATGTTTGTAGTCTTCAAAAATCTACAACAATAGTAATGTGTTATCAATGTTTGCCAGCTTGTTATTATACAGCATATAGTAAAAGTGAGGTCATAAATAACAATTAATAGGTATATTATTATGTGTATGTTATTTGATTAATATTTTTGTTTATATATTAATATTGTTTTCGAAGTACCCCTAGACAAACAGACTTAACCCACCAGTGGGTCTAGGGGTAATATTATAAATTAAGGCAACTAAGCAATATTTCATTCAATTTTGTAAATTTATTTTATGCCTAAGTATTTAGTTGTTAAAAGGAAAAAATTCTTGACTTCACTGTAGCTGTCTGCTGTAGGTGCCTACCGCTCGCAGTTGAGAACCGAATAATTTTTTTTCCCACATACTCTATTAGGTTATGGTATTAAATATTTAATTACCACATTATTTTTATTGAAGAAAAGGTCATATTTAAAATTAAAATTGGTTGGAGCCGCTTACTTTCTCGCGTTGTCATTTAGCGCACTCGGAAAGAAAGAACAATGTAGTCGCGAAAACTTCTCAAATTATAATATTTTACATCCGAGCTTTAGAAAGAATCAAAATTTTCACGAATAAAAAGTAAAACTTACCTAGGTGGCGCTCTCTAATATATTGAAATGGCACTTCAAAATTACTGAATGATTTTCATCTCTCTTGGCCTAATATTATTGAACTTTTTTGACTTTCTTTGTTCAAATTGGAAGCCACCAGCGACCAGTGTTTCTGGCTCGACGTCCAGAAACGTAATGCTCTGAACTAACCAACGTCTTTAACTGGTTGCGTTCCTGCGCAGAATCCGAAGTTAAGGTCAGTTTGTGTCACAAATCAGTAATCAAAAATAATCAATGCGTATCCTTCCCCTGCGTGCACTTTCTGTCAGTTCGCTTAAGTTTGATCCCTCTATCTCTAGATGGCGGTAAACATTTTAAAGATCCGATGTTAACCAGAAAAAAATTATTATACGACATAATTAAGAAAACGCGTATCAAAAACAGGGTGTAAGACGATATAACAATGTCATGTCGTCTGTGTTTTGTGATAATTCTCATATTTCGTCATAAAATTACCAATTCAAGACTCATGGTTGTTGAAGACAAGTTGTAATTCGAAACATATTTCATAGATGGCGTTTTCCTCAAAAAACCCATAAAACAATGTCATCCTTGGAATTTATTTCTTTTAATTCTTATGTTAAAAGTAAAGCATAGAAAGAATAGTTAAAAATCTATATCAGATTAACGGATGTTAATAAAAATTTGTTGCTTCATATTTTCAGGATACTGTATATCAGCAGCTAGCACCATCTGTTTTTTCCAGCTGTAAGTCATGGTTTGAATAAAATGTTAGAGAGAGTATAAATGTAGCAGTAGCAGTTTACTGTAACACATAGTTTAGGTGAAAATTCACAGAGGGCACTAACAGTCACATTATTTTTTCAGAATTCTTGAATACTTTCAACCACCAGATTGGGCTGGCTTTTATTATGTTTTATAAACTATTGAAAGTAAATAATAATAAGTATATGTCCTTAAAACTTCAACCTTGTGGGGAGGTAATGAATTACTATATTTTTGACAATATTGCAATCGTCTGACATACACTTGCAACCAACGAAATGGGTTGTCAATTTGTTTTTAGATTTGAGAATATGTAAATTATAACATATTAAAATTTAAACCTTGTTGGCTGGTTATAAAATATTATATTTCACATTTAATAAATTTTAAGGGATGATGATGCAACCGTGAGAGACCTGCACGGTACTGTCTTAATTGAATGTCTTAACAACGTTTAAAAAAGATCAAGCATTGGGTAAACCGGGCTAGTCAAAGGGTTTATTAGCTCTTCTACTAGGTAACTACTAGGTCTCGGTCTACTAGGTCTACTGGGTCTTCTATAATTAACTCGTGTTACGAAAAAAACCGACTTCAAAGTTGTCGCGCACATACCTACTTACAATTTCGTTAGCATCTTACGTTCGTTACTATGAACGAAGTCGGAATCACAGTACAGACGATGTCGCGAGAATAAGCTAGTTAATTTATAGAACTCAATATAGAATGCTTCTTGAATAAGATAAATGCAATTAAAAGTAAAAAACATTTCACATTTCATTTGTTTTATTCATTTTCAATTACAATAACATCTATACAATAGTACTCTACGACTAAATGTTTTCATTATTTAGACACATGCATTAAAAATAAAACATATAGTCTTAATTAAATAACTGTTAAATAATATCGTAATATAAAAAAAAACTAACGATTTGTTGAATTAATCCATCACAAAAGGGGTAGGTAACTTAATGTTTCTTCAATAAAATAAAATAATGTACGTATACAATGTAATGTCAAATGTATTAAATTTTCTGAAAGAACAGATGGGAGTTTCGATTGGAGCATGATATAATTATCATACTGTCAAATCTTTTCAAACATCTCAATCATCGAATAATATTTCACGAGTTATAGGTACGATAAGATGTATGGAAATAGGCATATAATTTTGACAGATTATAAAGGAGGTATTGGGTCAACGGCGGGTCAACGTAAGCCTGTTTAAAGTCAGCAGCCTGACTGATTGGAATGCTTGATGTTTCAGTAGATCTATGGGATTTTCTTCTCTCCTAGTATGCTGGTAACAAGGGGAATGTTTATTTTAGGATTTAACCTATTAAATCTATTTTCCTTTTTTTAAAGAAAATAAATTAAATATTCTAAGTCTATGTACCTATGTAGAACTTATTGCGTTTGTTAACTATTAAAAAAATAATTTTAAAAACAATAAATTTAGGCGTACACATTATTTAGCAAATAAATTGGCTATAAAGTTAATAACATTATTTTTTATTTTATAAAGGTAAGGTTTAACTTTAGAAAATCATACATAACCTAATAAAATTGAAAACACGTATAATATACACAATAAGTTATGTTATAATTTAATAGTTCCTACATTTTATAAATATGATTACGATTGCACTCTAAAAATAATAACTAATATATATATACGTATATACAGTCCCTCACTTGTTTGCAGTACAATATATTAAAGAAACATAATAAATAATAAAGTTATCATAAAGACTTCTAGGTATGGTTATAGATTTACCTATTATTATTTTTATAAAATCAACATGAAAAAGGCAAAATAAATAGTGAGAAACTGCCATAATAAAAGATATTATTGATAATAATTATCGATTGCTTTTTAATAATACTGTTGATACGTTTTAAAGTTAGTAATAATGACGGAGTCTAAACGGTACATTCTATTAGTAGAGCTTGTTGGAAAGTGAACACAATTAACATATTTATTACTTTTTTCTTCCATTGACGTCGAGGTAAGAGATTTCATTTAAATTTTAGAAGCTTTTCTAAAAGATGTTGTTTGTTTAATGTTTATGTTGATGACGAAAATGATGTAAAATTTTTACAACAATAAATTGTTGCTTATGTTTCATTTAAACAACTCTACTAATAGAAAATCGTGAACCTATAAAGAATACAAGAAAGTATAATTAACAATAAAAATGGCACAGTTTTCCTATTACTTCTACAGATAAAAATTTTCATTTTAATGATGTAAGATTTTAAAAGTCCATTACATTTATTTAAGTGGGTATGTTGTAATTTGCAATCAAAATTAACTACGATAATAATCTTAGTTTAGAAAGTACATTATTATATTTTACAGATTAATACTGATTATAATACCTATTACCAATTTTCTTTTTTCCTGGCGAGCGAGTGCTTAATTCTAAAGGCGTGTACAGACCACGTGGTGTTGCATGATTTGTTAAAGTATTCGCGATGTTCTTCTGCTTACTTGTCTGCTTCTGATTTCGCTAGGGATGGACGCTTCTAGATATAAGATAGTAAGCGTGAGAGCATACGTTGTCGGTGTCACTGAATCCGTCTGTACACGCTCTAAGGTTTACAAATTTCAAAATTCGAATGGTGTGGGAAAATTTTCTGGATTCGTAGGTGACGTATAAAAATATTCAGAATACAAAAAAGTTAATTAGGTATATCGTGCAATATAATTTTTAGTTATACGGTACATGGAAAGTTGTGTATAACAAAGTACGATATATTGATCGGTTTCAGAATACACTCAATACTCATATGATTATAATTATTATATTAATGATGCAATCTTCTTGATGTGAATTCAATAACTCTGAAACGGTAGAGCTATCAACTTGTAAAAACAAGGAGGTGTTTAGAGTAAAATATTTAAGCCTCGGGCTATAATCACGAAAAATGTTTAAATCCAAAAATTAGTAAAACCAATTCCAATTCTGTATAAAGCCCGATTTTTATGAATACATTCAGTAAGATTCACGATTATTAAAATTTTATCATTTGATATCTTAAATAAATAGTTTAATAATTCTACTTAATTAATGGAATACCTATTATTTACAAAACCTTTGATAAAAGACTAGTACTGCTAATCAGTTGCTGTCTGATTAATAAAATATACGTAAATTGACAAACAGCGATTAAAAAGGCTATGATTTCTCTTGTAAGATGGATACGAGTAACGTGGTTCGTTTTAAATGTTCTTATATTGAATTCACTACACTCATTGTCATAAACTCATTGTCGTGCAAAACCAGATGAAAGATGAAATTGTGGATTAGAAACCTAGTTAAAGATAAAAGTTTTCACAATTTGATTCAACAATAACATTTTGTTGTAACTGATTATGAATCAAACTATATTTCTGAGCAAACTGCCGACATTGCTATAGAATATGTGACAGGGGCGTCGGGTGTAATACTATAAATGATGAAATAGCTGAAACATGCTGATAAAGTGGT
>DWAV01001859.1:0-12408 GCA_018231305.1 Noctuana lactifera | reverse complement strand
CATCATTAAGGACAGAAAAATCTCTCTGATCTTTAATTTACAATATGTTATTAAAGGACGGATAAACTTTAAATTATTTTAAGTCAGACTAAAATTAAACATTGGGAACGGGTGTAGATGAAAAAAGAATATTTGTATGCAAGAATAAAATAATCTATAGGTCTCAGTCAAACGTACCTCGCCAGTCGTAGCAACATACCCGGTGATCCCAATGTTAATTGGAAACCTGCTCTCGTAGGGAGAGGTCCGTGGCGTTCCCGGTTCCGTTTCGTCCCCGGCCTCCAGGTCAAAAACTCGAGAAAAACTACCCTTCGACGCCTCGTGGACCAGTAACACCTGTAAAATAAATATTAAGATTTAAGACGATTGAAAACATGGTTTAATCTCAGGTTAGATAACAGTCGTTTAACCTGGTCGGAGACCCTTTGAGCGGTTTGACAACATTCGACACGGGTTGGCCACTAAACTGTATCTTCAACAATCCGCATTGGAGCAGCGTGGTGGAGTATGCTCTAGGCCTTCTCCGGTTGTGGGGAGAGACCCGTGCCCAGCAATGGGACATAAAAAGGTTTGATGGCAAGAAATTATTCTCCTTTCCACCAATCTTCCAGATTAAATATTAAAGGCGTCTCAGTGTACAGTCTAAAATGGTCGTAGTATACTTTTTTATCAAATCAAAAAATACAATTTTAAGTGTAAGAATTAAAACTACCTTTACAAGGATTCATTAAAATAACTAACATTCATGACAATGCGACGTTGCAGTGTCCATTCAAATTGATTCCAAACGTTGAATAAATTGATTGACAATTCAATTTTACTAGTGAAAACGATTGCAGAGGTTTTTGGAAACAAAGTTAACAATAGAACAGAAATCTGCAAAATGCTCTGCAAGCACATGCCATGTATTATTTATATGTAATGGCAAAATAATATTTGAGCGAATTATACTTGAAGCGTATTACGCACAGAGGTTCAAAGAAAATTTTAGTATACTATGTGGTTGTAGGTACCAGTATATTCCCGCGTGCACTGCAGTAATAAACATGCAAATTTTACAGCGACATTTTCAAATCGTGTCGCGTATTCTATAACGCACATTCTGTTATTCCAATCGACGCCATAGACAACTTATCAATCATAACAAGTTTATAAAGAATTTCAGTAGGTAGACATCGAAAATAAAACAAGGATGCTGCGTAAACAACATTAATTGGAACAATCTGATGGAATAAAATTCATTTCAGGTCAGTTTACACTAACACAACTGATTTTAGTTATGGTCTCAAAGTACCTACCAATTGATTGTTTTGTTAGCTGTATAGAAAATATCTAGAGGCAGTATGTGTAACATTGTACATATGGTTATTCCAATTAATTTTTCCTTCTGGTACCTAAATGTTAGTGCGGAAAAGTGGTACAATATCATGTGGTTTCAATATTTGTAACGAGATAGTACTTGTTTAAATAATTTAGAAACGCAAATATTTAGAATACGGAATTGAGAGACGAAATATGACAAGTAATGCTTCTACACTCTTTTAGTATGGAAACACGCGTGGCAACATCAAACATCGTTGATTGGTTGAAAAGAAATGATCCAATCGCATATGCCGTTATGGGCTTAAACGAGACACACGTTTAATAACTGATAGATACTTCCCTCTAGTTTTGTCTGTTTTTCCGTGATTTAGAAGGTCTAATAATAAACTTCACAAAATAAATGGAAGTATAAATAGAACAGTTCAAAAATAACGGAATCTGAATTAAATTCGGATTCTACCCAAACAACGGTAATTGGGTCCGACGGAATTTTCATTTTAGGTCAGGTTTACACTGTAGCAGCCGGCTTAATCTAATTCCACTTGGATTTTAATTCGTGAAAATTTATTACACGCTCTATAAATACCGTAGCCGTGGGAACTATCAAGCCGGGTGAAATTTTAATCTGTTTCGTTTTTACGCGGATTAACTGGAACGAGGGTGACATTGTGCAGATTTTCAGGTCACACCTACATACATGTATAGCCTTCGTATGTACCTACTACATAATATGTAACTGCATCAGAGTTTTGACTCTATTGGTATGAAATAGTGCAGCAATATTTCTACCGCAATATGGCTTCAACATTTACTTAAGAACATTGCACATATTATTATGTAATTATATTGTCTTCTTAAGATTAATTAAATTATTTAGGTTATAAAATGTTTCAAATATGTACCAATTGTAAATACTTTTACAAAATTATTGAACAAAACAATAATTTTGTAACGATTTTGTAACACAAAGCGACGGTTTGTTAAGGGCTCTTTGTAAGATCAATTGCAAATTAGTCGCAACCGAATATCGCTATAACACTCTGTTCCATTAGAACGATTAGAAGGCTTCCACGCGTTATTCCAGAAGGCTTCTCCGTATTATTCCCTTACATTGTTCCTTCATAATTGAGTTTTCCTTGGAAATGATCCAATAAAGTATTGCCGCAGGGAACGCGAGGGATGCTCGCTATGAAAGTACCTAAATACGTTAGCCGACACTTATATTATGTTGAATACTATGTATGTATTTCTTCATCGTATATGAGTATTAAACGACTATGCAGGCCACCTGATGTTAAGTAGTCACTACTCATTGCAACCTTGGACATCCACGACCAACTTCAAATAGGAGAGAAGTCTTATCTGAGATCATATGAGGACTACGAGTAAGATGGTCGCCCCAAATATAGTGTGTCCGGCAGCAACCCTCCCCAACAGATGTAATATTTAAAGTATAATTTCTAATATTTAATTTAATCGTGATTCTATGCAGTAAAATAAGCAAATACCTACTGGATATCACTTTAATGTATGATCTCATAAAAACGTTTACCAAATTAAACGTTTCGTGTGAAAACTGGGCACGAGTTTCGATTAAACATCATTTAAATATTTTAGATTTATAGAATGCAAGTAAAATTAAATGTAAGGGAATAATTCTAAAAGGAGCAATAATTTTAATATATCCAATGATACGTAAAATAGTGATTTATCCAATATTATATCTTTACCAATAAGGTTATGTAGGTACTATTTTTATATTAATATACATACATTATAGTATGGAAATCCTCGACCCCTTTCCATCTCCAATAACTATATCAGTCAATAAAGCTTGCAAATCAAACAAGCGTCGAGAAAACAAATTCCAAAAGATGTTCCAAGAATAATCTCTCGAATAAACAACTGTGTTAAGGTCATCATAACATCTTTTCTCCGAAGTCAATGTGGAGGCGCTATTTTATACCCAACGCATAACCTAACTGAGCGATCTATCAATATTTATTTCAATTTCAGTTATTTAAACACAAATGGCAAAAATTTACTAATAATATTTGTATTATGTAAGGCGAACACTTTAGTTCTCAGATCAAAGTACTGGATGAGTGAAAAAGTTTCTAAGAAGACATAAAACTAGGCCCTATCTTTTGTTGTCTACTTCGATTACAAAAAAGTCGATGACCGGTGCCATTTAGCCATCTAAATACCATCACATTACATATACCAGAAATGGAACTTACACCCTTATAGGTACTTAGTCAATACATTCGTAGCTACCTCGTCGTTGCTACACTACGCAGTGCCTAATTGGCTTAGTTAATGAACTTAGTTCACTAAGAAAATTTTGTATTCCCAGAGTTGTTTACTTCAAACATTTTTATGGAAATAAAAAAGGGAAAAATGCCTGCCTACTTCTTTCATTCATCACCATTTTCTATTCATTTCTTTGCCAGGCGCATTTACATAGTAAGTATTTACATGTGAATTACGCAGGTCTAAATTGTAAAGCTATCTTTTCCCCGCAATAACAGCTTGACCCACTTGACTCCGAGCCGAAATGCGCGGTTCGGGTCATTAACAACCCCAAACATACTGATAAGCTCGAACACCTGAGTCAGCGGAGAGACATAAGTAATCGGTACGTGTTCTACCGCCTATAAAATTGTTAATGCTCCTCCGAACTGAACGGTATGATGCCAACACCACCTATCCACCATTGCACCACTCTCTGAAGGGAGAATTTTCACCCACACACACTGGATGCATGGCAATTATCTACAGTCCGTCTTACACGTTCCTGTGGCATTCACACCGGATACACACATGGGGTTCTTCAAGAAAGGAGTTAAAATAATCCTTCAAGGCTGGTAACGTATGAGCAGCACTTCTTGTGGTGCAAATGTGGTCACCTACCATCAGGTGGCCCATATGCCTTTTTGTCAGCCATTTAATATTATATAAAAAAAAAACAAATTGCCTATACAATCTAAAATAAATGCATAGGTATAATAAGAATTTCGTAAGACTCGCATTTCAAAGCCAAAGTCATTATGTGATCAGCGCTTCATTGATCGCGACATTCGATACGAGATATCAAATTCGCATTATTATCGACGCTGTACCACCAATAAGTTGATTTATCATTCGATCCCCTTTACTTATCTTTTAAAAGCCTTTCAAAAGAGCAATCACTCGTAAGACAGCCCTGTTTAAGATTTTATTTCCAATAAAAAGAGTTGTATAAATCGATTAAAATTTCCGTTCTGCTTTTTCTATCACTAGGTAAAGCTTTATTTAACTAGGTACGTATTATTTGTGTAGGTATCGCATAAAAGCGCCAGACTCCATAAAAGCTTTTAAAATACGATAAATGTAGATAGCTGAACAATGCTTTTTCTATACCATTGCCTTTGAGTAATATTCTTTAATAAATAGTGCATAACTCAGGCACACTAAGTGTTTTTTTAAAAGCTGTCTAAGAGCAGTGATAGCTTTAGGTTGACCTTCGGCCTACCGCTTCTGTGGGTTTATGTTCCATCCCGCACTTTTTGTTATATTATTATGAGTTTGTTGTAAATTAACTGTCATTGGCTCTTAGGCGATCCTTAATCTCGTAAATATTAGCTTATTTTTCAATAATTGCTATTCAATTTCGTTGAGGGACGAAATGGATGGAAAAAAACTTGTAACTATTTCACATTTCTCCAAATCTCTAGGTGAAATATAGAGACAGGAAGCTGTATCAGACTCCCTGATTCGTCGAGAAGATAATTTCTAAATCTAAGCCAAATACAGTATAGGTACATACACATTTCTGATACTCGGAATTTTGGCGTATTGCCAATAAGAAAATGAATGAATTCTTGTTCTTTCTTCCTTAAAGTATTAACCAAGATACCGAAAGGCATAAGTGTCAAAAACGTCTGCTAATAAAAATTTGTGTTATCTCCTTCTATGTTATACAGAGCACGTTCTATTTTTATTGAATGTTCGCGTTAGTCATATTTTGTATCTTTTAGATGCGAAACATCTAATGCGGCGGGTCATTCCTGATGCCGGCATTGCGATGCAACGCTACGCACTCTTAAGCTAAAGCGCACTATCTTACCAATCTTAGCCTTCATTTAAAAAACCTTTTACGACAATATTGTTAAAGGTAAAATGGCCCTATAACAATTACGCTGATAGTCTTACGTTTGACACTAAACCCAAATTGCAAATAGCACGCCATCATGCCGGATGCGAGTGGTCTTCGGGGCGCTATTGCATATCTATTATACGATCGCAATATTACGTAACTATAGTGTGTATGTATAGGTACAGTTTCGTATGTAAAAAGGAAGATAGAGATAAATAATTAATTTTTTCGTTAAAACAAAGTACCTACAGCATCATGTGAAAGAAAAGAATCACAACTACGCCTAACAAATCGCGATATTACGCATAATATAATCTCAAAACAGTACCTACCGTAAAACTCTCCATTTCAATCCGACATTAAAAAGAAGTTTCATTTTGGTGTGAAAAACTTTTTTTTAGTAAGACCGACTCATGTGACGGGAACAGTAAATTTTATTAAAATATTGGAAATAGAAATTTTATTATAAAATTTGCTATACAATGGATAATTACTTACACCCCAGAGCAATCGCAATACCATTAAATCTCAGTACCTGGCCATAGATTAATTAGAGAGCTGAGGCGGTTACAACCAGATATGCAACGAATACTTTATGGTGCCGCTTAAGCCCTCAAGGTATTACTTAATGGGTTATAGTAAAACACGGCGTGCATTTAAAATACACGGCCTTTTAAGGGAAACATAAAACAATTTCTATCCATTTAACTACCAACCTAACACTTATGGGATAATCTATCAGAAATATCAGAATACAACGGTTCAGCGCAGCGGTAAATTCCTCTTTTCAGACAGTTAGCAACTTTGATTCACACTGTCTCTCACTATTCATGCATATCAAAATATCCTTACACTTATCACTAAACTTGTAAATAGCCATATTAAGTGGGATAAAATATGGACGATAAGAACTGCAAACCTATTTATTATAAAGATGCATTAAATATTATATGAAGTAAGGACTCAAGCGATAAAGATCTAACTAAATTATTTCCTTCGAATTCATGATGCGATTACATTATTCAAGATGGCAAATATGTAGTAATGGAAGCCTAATCACTAGCATCGTCTACTGACAGACGAATATCAATTAGCATTCAGCTGGTCGCGATGATCTTGATAAGGCGAGCCAGTGGCGCCACCTTCGAGCGACGCCTCAATCATCATTAGATAGGCGATTAAACGGAACTCGCAGGCGACAGATAGTCGAGTTATGGCGCCACGAATTATAATATACCCACAACGCTGTCTATCTAAAGATCCGATCTCAACATCGAGTTGGATCAGAATAGTGGCTTTCTGTGTAGCTATTTATTAACGATGGCTAGTGATGTGTGGTCGGAGAGTATCATTATTGTAACTAAAAGTAGGTTACGTACATAGCTCGATCGTGGAGGTGTCTGTGAGACCTACATCTGCTGAGAAGCAATTATCGTTTTTAATGTGTGGGGAATTAATGAACGTAGCTATGACTTCGAACAGAACTTCGCTGATATTTTAATTTGAACAGATTAAATAAATAAATGGTTTGTTCCTATGTTATAATGATTTATTAAATCACTAGTGAAATGAAGTTTGAACCTCTATCGTTATGTTTTTTTTCAGGTATATATACCACTGTATTCTACCCGCTTTAACGACAGAAAATATGGACTTTATCTATACTACACTTCGCTTTTGGAAATGGAACCTGTTTTGAGACATTATTACCGTATCTTAATAATTTCGAAATGATTTGGAAAGAAACGGAAAGAAGCATCGATCTGTGTATAATATAAAAAACATTAAAGCCTATATTAGAAACTTGAAAGTACCCCACGCATTTATGTATTAACTCGGTAAATCTCTGTCCAAGTAAGAAAAGTTTCAATACGAAAACCATCGTACCGCTATCCACACTTGTCGGCACTGAATAGAATGACCTATGGGATTTGGAAGTTGGATCTTATCCAAGGGAAACTGTAATACATAAATATATTGCCTTTCAAAACAAATGGAGCAATACATCACGAATAATTTACTAAATCATCCAGACTTGATGGCAAAAGAAATTGTTTCTTGATAGGCACTTTGTGCTGAATTACATTTCCAATATAGTTACACTACTATAACATAATATAATGTATCGGGTTATTTACCTGCACCCGTTGACATCGTATTAAGCTTTGCGTGTGCGTCAATATCCTAAGCACCATATGCTCGATCGTGCTCTGCTCCTCGAAGACCATCCTCGCGAGGTCCAGCAGCACTTGGTTCCTCTTCACCTCCAACTGTGACCTCTCGTACAGCTGCGCGTTTCGCAAGCCGATACCGCAGAACTGGAGGTAGGAGGCGAACACCTTCTCGTCGTTGGTAGTAAAGGGGCCATCGCTTTGCTTATTTATCACCTGAATAAGAAAATCAATATCTGAAGGCATCACAGCAGATGTGGTTATCTGAAGATTTTGATATCGGACATAGACAAAAAGACAAAAATGTGTATCAGTAAGCACATAAAATTAGGTGGCCTACATGCTTGTTCGCTACTTCCATCCATCCATCCATCAGCCTTTGAAGGTCCACTGCTGGACATAGACCTCTCCTAAGTGGCGCCACTCCGTCCGGCCCTGTGCCCTGTGGATCCAGTGGTTTCCCGCTATCTTACTCAGGTTCACCAGGCCGGATGGCGATCTGTGCTCCTTTTGCTGAGACTTGTTCCCTACTTATCTATACTAATATTATAAAGCGGAAAGATTTGATTTTTTGTTTGTTTTTTTGTATTGAATAGGCTCCGAAACTACTGGATGGATTTGAAAAATTCTTTTTCCATATGATAGCTACATTCACGAGGAAGGTTATAGGCTATCAAGCATTACGCTACTATTACTAACGCGAGTGAAACCGCGTGGCACAGCTAGTATAAAAATATAAATTTAATCAATAATACACACACGTTGGCAGTGAGTAAAATATGAATACATTACCTGAGCAACACCAATGACCTCCCCATTGATATCCTTAATAGGCATGCAGAGGAGCGACCTCGTCTTGTAGCCCGTTTGTTGGTCGATATCGTGATTGAACCTCTCGTCCTAGAACAATTGATTGATCATGTTAGTGTGAATGATTGTAATGTCATGTGGAAATTATTTTTACTTAGTTTCGGTGCAGTGTAAACTAAAACTACAGAAGCGTGGGCGATACGTTCAGAAAATACTGTATTCCGTCAGTATTTATCAAACGTAGTGGTATTTACTGATTTTGTAATCTAGTAATGAGAGGGACAGAGAGAGAGAGAAAAGATCACAGGAAATACAAATAGACTGAGAATCGTCCAGAGTGCCACGTAAATCTTACCTACCATCTACTAAATTTATAACATAATTTATAAGAGCAGAAGGCTTTAGTACAACAAGAGATATACGATTGGGGTTAAAAGCTGTTCCCACTACAGCGTGGCATTACGCCCAATTCGAAAATTTACTCTTGCCTTTAAAGGTTGATTAAAAAAAAGGTATATGTACCAACAACATTTCTTATCAAATGAATGGAGAGCTGCACTTCTGTAATGTAGGTATATCTGTATAACTTGTATAGTTGTAACTAAACCAACCAAAACACTGAAAACCTATACACTACAAACTATAGTTTATAATAGGTTCCAGTGTTGAGCGCGGATTTTATTATCACATATTGGAATATCTTAGGCACATAGTACACAACGTTGGTCAATGGTGTGTCAGTAGACTTCACGTGCTTACCGAGAATGTTATAAAGTTCAGTTAAAAGTCAAATTTTAATAAGAAAAGGAGCAATGAACACGATCCACTTTTAGTTCCCCCAATACTAGCTAAGGGCGCTGCTAGTCGATGTATGGAAAAACTAAAGACCAAATTGCTTTTTTCGTAAACTACGAAACTCATACTAGGGATACTGGTAAAAACAAACCAAATCAATAACGGGTAGTGGTGGTGCCTATTCGTATATTAGACCATCTATTTAAATAATGGTAAGATAAACGCACATAAATAAACAAACTTGCCCTTGCTGAAACAAATAGAGCAAAAACTATGATGATTTATACGCTCTTTCAATGATAACCTAAAGAGAAATACAGCACTTATAATATGAAATGTTTTTCTCATATCTCGCAAGTTTTCGACATGCGATTATTTATCAATAACATTGTTATGCGTTAGATAACAAAAATATTAGAAGATAAAATAACAAATGAAGGATTATCGTGAAGTCTCATGTGTACAAAGTGGCTTGGACGTCTGAAGCTACTATTAACCGCCCAACAAACAATAAAGCCAGGTTTCTTAAAGATACAAGAATATGTTGGATACCACCGTAGCCTATAAAGTTGGTTTCGTAAGTGCAAACATATAACGGGACTTTGAGAAATCTAAACGCCTCTTCAAAAGAGTTCGTGCCAAGAGACCTTTTGCTTTCAATGAAAAATGCAATGCATTACTAGAGTCCGTCTCTGGTCTAGTAAAAGTCCATAACTGGGACGAACAAAAGATTAAAAAAAAGTTTAAAGAAAAGAACTTTCAAAGACTAAAGATAAAAGCTTTGTAACAATAGCTCAAGTTTCAGTTGAATATTTGTAAACCGCCGAGTGAAATTCAATTCATACCGCGTTGAGAATTTTCTTTGAGCGTGTAACTTCCAGTTTCTCTTGACGTGTTGAAAGAATCAAGGAAAAATCATGACGTGTTAGTTCGGAAATAACAATTATGCGGACTAACAAATGGCACTTTTTAATAACAAAACTTGTTTTAAATTGAATTAGACGGTGGGTTGTACGTTAATCAACAAGTACTAACTAAATGTATTAACAGTACACCACAAATATAATATGTTCAGAAGTAGTGATCATTTTTCATCCATTTTTATAGGTACAGTTTGCTTGGGAAGGTACCACCGTCAAGCTCATTACTACCAAGTAAATTTTTGTATTTAGGTCGGAGAGGTCCGGATGCCGGACATACTTTCATTTGAGGCCATCATCTTTTACAACGTGCAACCTCAAATAGTACTTCTATACTAATTGTGGTTGAACATAATGAACATGGCTGTTCGCTCGTTTGCTACTCACTTAGGACTATGCAAGACAACGACCAATTCACATCAACACTATTGGTCGCTTTCTATTGATCGACACGACTGGCCCTGACGAAATTTTTCAACAACAACAACAACAGTCATGTCGTTGAAAAATTTCATCATCACAGGTCGGGCCGTATCAGTGAGACAGAGTACAATGCAATTTTACAGAATTGTGTCGTGTGTTTCTATAAACTCGAGATAATAAAAAAAAATACTTATTTGAATTTCGTGTACCTACATTTGTTGTAACGTACAAATCCCTGAACCGTGATACATACCATATTCATAGAAACGAAATGCTCATGAGACTCCCCACGTTCGATTTATATGCGCTCGAAACATATAAAAATCTTAATAGGCAAAGTCGCAGGAAAAACCTAACGTAATAAAACATAAAACGTACCTAACATTTTGTCAGTAAGAATATACTTGGTTAGCATATCTACGTCAGCATTTTCTTAACGACATTGTGTTGCGTCGGGAGTAGGTACTCTTGCGTCTTGCGGCGATAAGCAAAAAGTACGACATTCTGGGACCTCCAAATCTTCGATTGCTATGATAATTCACCTAATGTTTCCTTCGTTGCGATACGTCAATAAGAGATGCCAGATCAGACACACGTCCCGACGCCATTGATAGACGTATCTGTTTTTTATGATTAATTGTTAGATACCAAAAAAGCATGATACTTAGAAACAAAATACATTTAGAATTTTTATATAAGGTATGGTTGGATTATGCATGAAAAACCGTTCTTTTACTGAACCGATTAAGCAGAAAATAATAGGTAATGAAGCTACTTTTCTTCGGAAAAAACAGTACAACATAAGGAGTGTTCTGTGTAAGAAAAAAGACAATGGACGGGCACATTTTCTCAGCAATATTTTGGCAACAAATCAGAACAGATAAGAAATGTTAAATTCACAAAAAAAAACACTTCTATGTATTTGGAATTCGCGAACGTACGTACTTACGAGTATGAGTACCTACGCCATTTTGAAATACGAAAGTATTTTTAAGGGATCAACAATCTTGAAAAGTAATGAAAATATTAAGACAAAGTTGCCGAACTAAAATAGTTAAATAGTGATATTGGTATTGTTTTATTTGCAAAAGACTTATTTGTATCAACATGTGACTTCACAGTTGAATTGGCAACCAAAGCGGGTATCCAAGAATGAGCTCGTGGCTTATCGACGCACAAACTCTAATACCCGATGTATTACCGTAACTCCTAACAACATCAAATTACTCGGAATAGTTTAGTCACAGCCCGGCGCACGGTTCAAAGTCGGATTAATTTAATGTAACCGTCGCTGTGCAGTGTCTATCTAGCAATCACACTGTCGCATTTGTATGCAAATTGTTTTCATAAACAAGTGTCTCACAGGCGTTTGTACCAAAGTATGAATTGCCAATTGTGACAAGGTCAGTGTTTTGGAGTCTGGCCAGAGTGATGTGGCTTTTCCGGATAGTATGGCATGCGGATTCGAGATAGATTGGATGAGATGAATTAATCTGATGGAAGAACAACCTTGAATGTAACAAGCGACAATTGAACTTAAGCGAGTCGAATATGGGAAAGCCAATAGGAGTGTGGCAATTCAGTATAAGAGTTTAAGACTTTGAAGTAAATAAGATTGAGAAATACAAATCTTTAAACAAAAGAAAGGGAATTAAAACGTTAAAGGGTTTACAGATACAATAGACAATTGAATACAAATTTAAATCTTGATCAAACGCGAACTCAAGTGTATGATACGTGATTATTGTATTAAAACATTAAAAAACGTTGTAAAAGCCATGAGTATTATTAAAAATTAACATTCTAATGGTGAAGCATAATGGATTAA